>JAUZNJ010041786.1:9498-33828 GCA_034780135.1 Jordanella pulchra | reverse complement strand
TATATATATATAGGGCATTAATCTATGTGTCTTGGTGAGAACACTGATTTTAAAGCATCAGATTGAGACTTTGTTCATGTCACCTAAGAGATTATGATGCCAATCAATAAAAGCAGTCTGGAGGCGCAGAGTCACATATCTTGGGAAAAGGTTAAAGCAATCATCAAAAGGGTTTCGTCTTGACTATCATTTTTTAGAAGGTGAATCTGTGGATCAAAACTGAGTCATTAAATGGCAAGAACCTTCTTACTGAGATCTCACCTGCTCTTTTTATGTTTTGTTTTTTTTGTTCCCTACAAGTACAAAAATGCCTACAGCCATACTTGCATGTACTGTACCTCTTCTCAAGGACTAATTACTTTCTATGAAAAAATAAATAAAGACCTTTCCTTTGGAACACTAATTTAATCCAGTGTCTGATGAGAAGGAATTACATGTCTAATGGAATGGAATAGTTTTGCAGATTAAAGAAATGAAACTCAGTTTTTTATCATGGTGCCACTTTAAATTAGATTTTCATTTGGACCACAATCATGCATAATAGGGTGCAGTACGCTTTCCTTGGCACTGCCCTTTATTGCCTGTGGCTTTCCTATTTCGGAAATTTTACTGCACAGATTATCAACTCCAATGACTGCTATTTTAAGTGAGCTTTTTTTGTGAGGCAGGTACAGAAAGACTTTTTTTAACAAACGGAACAATGGTTTAAAAAGATCATGCTGCACATAGAAAAATCTGCTGACCAAGTGAAGTTCCTGTGTATAGAAAAAATATTTCTCTGTCAACTTGCCAACCAGGCAGAATCCCTCCAGCATGGTATAAAAACATGCCTCTGCCTGCACTATAGTGCTCTGCCAGCTGGAGTAACATCATCTCTGCTCTGACTCTGCTATCTTGTAACCCCTTCCCACATTTCTGCCCTTCTAACTACATAAACAGATATTGCACTAGAAGTGTAGCATTTGATATGTCTGTTACAGCTTGTGAAAACCTCTACCGTTTATGATACAAATAAGAGTAACAAAATATATAATCGCTTGGAGTCAGGCAATAAACTCTATTTTCATGTTTTAGCTTCATTGTAGTGTAGTCAACAGACATCCTAAGGCTATAGGTGTTACTATTAGAGAGAATTTTGGCTTGTAGTCATGCTTAATAATATATGTCTGTTTTACACATTGCCTTATTCTCTGTTTACTCTGCTGTATGCAGGTCAGAAGCACAAAATACTGACCTGTACAAATTATTAGTAGTCTGCTGATTCACTTGTAAATGCCTGCAGCACTACAGCAGCACCACACAGACATAAGGCTGTTAAATTCTAAATCTATTTTTCATTTCATGGGAGGAGAATGATAAGCGAATGAGTAAGATGAGCAGGAAGAGGACTGTTGCCTCCTACATTTCAGCCCCTTCTGAAAACACATCTGAGTCCAAAAGGAAAGCAAAAGAACAGACAACATTCATCTGTCAGAGTTAAAAATAAACAGAAACGGCACTTACAGGAAAGGAGCTGGCAAGTGCTCAGAGGCAGCTCCAAGAGGTCAGCCTCATGGGCCAGAGGTCGCATTGTGTGTTTGAGAATGTGTGTATGCAGAAGGCATGCATAGAAGAACTGGCTGAGATAGTCTTAAAGAATTCGGGAAGGTTTAATAAAAGCCACTGAAATAAAATTGAACTGCAGACAATGATATTGATGATAGTATATTAATCAGTCTGAAAGTACATCTTAACATTGGTTGGTTCCTTTTCATTGGGCTATCTATATTACTCATCATTAAAAGAACAATAAATCATTTTGCATTTCTCACAAATTGGTTTTCCACACAAATTGATTTTTAAAGCGATACTGAAATTTGCTAATCAATAAAAAAAAGTAAACATTAACAAGAGCTAATCAACAGCAAAATTAGCATCTTAGTTTACAATGAGCTGATGTCTGTTTCCTACTTACTACCTCAATTAAGAGTTTCTCTATCTAATCATCTCAAAGCTTATTTCACGTTCACATGCAGGATTAGGCTTATATAGAGAGCTTGGAAAACACTGCCTGCCAGAGGTGTATTAACTGTTTCAAACTTTGGGCCAAGGTTTGGATAAAAACTTGCTTTGACTTTAGGCTGGTTCACATGGCAGGATTTTCAAATTGTTGTCTGATTTTCATAACCTGAGAGACTTCACACCCCCAATGATAAAAAAAAAAATTAGACGAAACAGATTTGCTCATACACTGTTTGGTGTTCGGTCAGATAGCAAGCTCAGCACACCACACAAAGACGGATTTCAGTCAGGGTTCCATTTCAAAGAAAAAAAATAGGGCAAATGAAACGTTTACTTTTTTTTAATTGAGGGAAACTCAGTGGAAGCTTGCTGTGTGTTACCTGTTTTCTGTAGGAAAATGGAGGAATCACTTTTTTCCTTTTTGACTCTAGGCACTGGCTGTATCTGCTGTTTCTCCCCTTTAATACTTTGGAGAACGGAGGGGCTAGCTCAGAGAGATCGCTGCAATCGTGTGTTGTCACCAAAGTCTCCAACAACAGAAAAAGATGGCTAGCTTTGTCGCTAGTTTTTTTTTTGGAAGAAGATAAAAATTTTTTTGTGGAGCAATAAGAGCACTCCATTCTCCCCTCACTCGTGAACAGGACCCCAAGACACTTGTACTCCTTCACTTGAGGCAGTAACTGTCCTCCAACCTGAAGAGGACAAGCCACATTTTTCTGATCGAGAACCATGCCCCCCGACTGCTGCTATAATGCAGAAGCTGCACCAGTCTGTCAAAAGAACTGAATGAAAGGCAAAGCTCTCGATTTACAGATCGGACTACGTTCCTACCTTCACCTATGATCATGAAATCTAGATCATGACCAAAAAACAACCCGGATCAAAGCAGCCAAAATTAGCTTTCTCCGCAGGGTGGCTGGACACTCCCTTAGAGACCGGGTGAGGAGCTTGGTCATTCGGGATAGGTAGTAAAGGGGAGTAAAGCCGCTTCTCCTTCACATTGAGAGGAGTCAACTGAGGTGACTCATATATCTTTTTCGGATGTCACCTGGACGCCTCCCTAGGGAGGTTTTCCAGGTACGTCTTTCCGAGAGGAAGCCCAGGGGACGACCCAGGACATGCTGAAGGGACTATGTCTCTCGGCTAGCCTGGGAGCACCTTGGGCTTCTCCAGGCAGAGCTGGAGGAGGTGTCTGGGGAGAGGGAAGTCTGAGAGTCTCTGCTGAGATTGCTGCCCCCCTGACCCGGTGGGAGACGATGAGGACAAGTACATGTACAAGTACAAGTAATAAAAGCACTCTCACTTTTCTTTGAATCTAAAAAAAAACAACCTTCTTCTGTCCTGTAAACTTAGTGGAGTGGACTATCAATATAGGTGCCTTGTATCTCCTTATCTTTTCTAATTTTTGTACTCATACACTCAAGATGATTACTTATATCCTGACAAAATGTATCTCTGCTTCAGTTAATTTGACCTCTAAGGAAGATTAAACAAAAGATTAGTGTTTATACATTTTACTTTGGGTAGAAAAAAACTATAAATAATTAATGGAGATATATTCATGTCTTTTATATATAACAACTTAGGTATTTTAGGGTTTAACAAGTCTTTTTATGAATGATCAAGATTGTTTCTAACAAGGTTTTAGAGATTGGAATCAAGACCATGGGTCTTATTTATAAAGCTTATATACAAAATAGGGCATGAAATTTGCATGCCCTGACTTCCACAATACAGTTGTGATCTATGAAAAACAACCTTAATTGTGGATCAACATTTTGTTGATCCAGATAAAAATGTGTGGATGAACAAGTCATTTACTGTCTGCCTCTTTACCTTTTAGGAATTATTTATTCATAAATCTGATATATCATACATACATGAAAAATACAACCAGGTAAATTGACTTCATACAGTACACATGATTACAGTACGGTTAGAAAACAGCGTGTCAGCTAAGAATGTGAAGGCATGATTAACAGGTATTTCTTGTGATTCTCTAAACCAGAAGCAAACATTTCCACAAAGTTCATGTCTGTCTAAAAGAGATCACCACAATGGCTGGATGAATATCGTTCAGAAGAACCAATGAATTTTTGGGTTTCTGTTAATTTTTGAAAGCTTAAAGTACTGGATGAGAAAACATTTAAGGGTCTAAGCTGCTTTTTCAAACTCTTTGGGACCCACTGTCCTGCATGTTTTAGCTGCACCAGCTGCTCCAGCACACCTGTATCAAATGATGGCATTCCCTCTTCAGCAGCAGGCATGGGCTGCAAGGGCCTGCTGATAACCCATTTAACCCATATTTAAGTCAGGAGGGAGGAAATACCTACAAAATTATGGACAGTGGCTCTTAAGGACTGAATTTGAAAACCAGTGCTCTACAATATGAACAGAAGTGTAGTCAAACTGCTGTAGGGTAAACACTTCCACTGATTGTGTTAGAATAATTACAAAGATAGTTTGTATATGCAGGATTGCCATTTTTAAACGATTAGATACAGAGGTTTACCATAACATAGATTACTCTCCCTTTGTCTTATTGTTTTGTATTTGCCTAATAACAATTTTTAACCCCTCAAGAAAATACTTGGATGACATGGTATTCAAAGCTTACTCCTCAAAATACTCCATTGCTTGTATTGGCTGTTATTTCCACGTTTTTTTTTTCTCTTGAGATGTGTAAAAGTGAAACTATAGAATTTTTAAAGGCATTAACTGGAATAACACATTCCTGAATGGACAAAACAGCACGGGGCCACATAAACACTGATGGATTTCATGCCTTCACACTCTCAGTGTATAGGTGGATGAAAGAGGTTTTGTTTGTTTTATAAGTAGCACATTTTAATAGAGCTTTGACAGTGGGGGGTAAAATAACAAAACTTTATGCCTCAGTTGCTGAGACAGAATTCCTGCTTCACTTCAACATTAGAGCCTTATTTGTTGATTTTGCAACAGTATGTGTTTGGACAGTTGACCCACACCCTGCTATTCTGCTGATCTCCACAATCATACCAGCAGACTGAAGCTACTAGTATTCATAGAAATGGTGCTTGCAGAGAGGAAGCAGATGTTCCTCTAACTATTTTGTCAAAGAAAAAAAAGGATAATAAATGCATTGCATTAGGCAATACGACATGGAGTGTGCAAGGAGAATTACCTGCAATAAATGAAAGCACAGTCAGAAGAGGATGAGATAAAGTGAGAGGGTAAAAATAGAGAAATATGCTCACCATTTGCAGATTTGCTGTGTGAAATAGCCAGCCATTATCTGGGCAGCACAGAGAGATTTAGCACAGTGTGAAGAATGTGAAGGTGTGTTCTGGCGTGTAATTAACAGATAAACCTGTTGGTTCATTAAATGCATATGCAGTGTCATGCATTCAGCTTGCTAGTATCGATTGTCTGGACATCTCTGCGCACCTCCCTGCTCACTGGACTCCTGACACACTGCATCCATCACCCCACCTACCTCCACCATATTTATAGAATTTTAATTAGCTTTGAGCTCAAGCCAACATCATTAGCGTTTCTCTCTCCTTTTCCCAGCAAACAGCCATGCATGGCAATAATGGAGACAGAAACAGCAAGTACAAGGGCACAGAGTCAGAGAGCACAGGACAAAAAGTTGACAGTTTAAAATGACAATGAAAAATGAAAGCAGGAAGGAAAAACAGCATAAGGTGTGAATGGTAGGGGTGAATGTCACCTTGGAATAATTTCAGCATTATTAGATAGTTAGCTTCAACTGTTTTTCAACTAAACAAAATGAATGTATATGGTTAGTACAATGAAAATAGCATTTTTAATACAAGTTTAATACAGTTTTTCAAAGGTAAATAAAGACATTTTGGAGACAAGATTAAGTGCAAAGTTTCTACTGTCCATAATTAAACTGTAGAATGGTGGAAAAGATAAAACAGATGGATGAGGTTAACGTTTTCCCAAACTAGTAAGGCTTTCTAAAGCTCATAAAGGAATTTGTTTTCTAAACATATAGTACTTACAGTGGGACAAAAAAATGTCAACCACTAATTGTGCAAGTTCTCACTCTTAGAAAGATGAAAGCACTATAATAATTATTAGAGGTACAGTTCAACTATGAGAGACAAAATAAAAAAAAAAAAACAATCCAGGAAATCACATTGTAGGATTTCAAAAGAATTTATTTGTAAATTATGGTGGAAATCAAGATGTCTGGCCCTCACTTTTTCCCCCCAATTGTTACATGTATAATGGCACCTTTTTGAACTTATCTGTATAAAAACAGCTGTTCACAGCGTTAAACAATTAGACTCCAAACTCAGCCATGGCCAAACCAAAGAGCTGTGGAAGGACATTAGGAGGAAAGTTGTTGACCTGCACCAGGCTGGGAAGAGTCAATCTACAAAAGGCAAGCTTGTTGGTGTGAATAAATCAACAATAGTTAGGAAATGGAAGACAAACAAGACCGTTTATAATGTCCCTCTTTCTGGGGTCCCATGCAAGATCTCATCCCATGGGGTCAAAAGAAACCATGTGAACAGAGAACAAAAATAATAGAACTACAAGGAGGAACCTGAGGAATGACCAGAGAGCTGGCACTAAAGTAATAAAGGCCACCATCAGTAACACACTACCTTGACAGGGACTCAAATTCTGCAGCGACAGGCGTGTTCCCCCTAGTACATCCCCAGGCCCATCTAAAGTTTGTTAGAGAGCATATGAATTATTCAGAAAAGAACTAGGAGAATATTATGTGGTCAAATGAAAGCAAAATAGAACTTTTTTTGCTCAAACTCAACTTGTCATTGTGTTTGGAGGAGGAAGAATGCAGAGTTTCACGCCAACATCGCAATGCCCACTTTGAAGCATAGTGATGGAAACATCAGACTTTTGGGGTGCTTTTCGTCGAAAGGAGCCTGGACTACTGATCTTTGTTTAGGTATTAAGGGTAGAATGAACAAGATCATGCAAAATAAGATCTTAAGCCAAATCGTTCATCTATCAGTAAGGGCATAGCAGCTGGAACGCGACTTTGTCTTAAAGTATGACAATGACCCCTAACACACCACTCAGTCATTGTAAGAGTGTCTCCATAGAAAGCATTTCAAGGTCCTGGAGTGGCTTAGCCAGGGTTCATATCTCAAACCCATAGAAAAATTCTGGAGTGAGCTGAACATTTGTTTTGCCCAGCAACAGTCAGAAAAAAATCCCTGGTCTAGGGGAGATGTGCCTGGAGGAATGGACCAAAATACCAGCTACAGTGTGAGCAAACTTGCTGAAGACTTGCAGGAAATTGTTTGACCTCTTTCATTTCCACAAAGGTTTTACTAAGTTGCAAGGTGAACTTATGTTATGGACCAAATACTTATTTTTTACAATTGTCAACAAACAAAGTACTTAAAAATCCTATTGGGTGTTTTTCTCTTTCTTTTCCTCATTCTGTCTCTTATAGTTGAAGTGTACTTATGATGAAAACTATAGCCCTCTTATTTATCTAAGAAGGAGAACTTGCACGATCAGTGGCTGACTAAATACCTTTTTGTCTTACTGTATGTATGCTGTCGACATCTTCATAAAAAAGTCGGCCTACTGTATGCGGAGAAGCTAAAATTACAGAGATGGTGTAGATTACTTACTAGATGGTCCTAAAACTTCACTGGATAAAAGCATATCAGCTATATCGTGTGTATCCGTGTTTCTCTTTGAATACAGTAAAACGCAAACAATATAAAATATAATTAATAATAATTGTAAATAATAAAATAGCCAGGCTTTTAAGATGGGGAAAACACCCTGAATACTTTTTTAAACAAAGCTTAAATCTTTCCTATGTGATAGACCTTACTTGAAAAGAGTTATATTAAGTTATTTCAGTCTGCTGCCACAGGTTTCAGGGTGCTGGAAGAGATATTTACCACTTCACTTTTTCTCACTCTGCTACCTTTGCTACTCTTTTAGAGTAGTTATCTTTGAATGTCTCAGACAATGAGAGCTGGAAATGAAGGAACTGGGTGAACCATCATGGGAGGAAAAAACCCCTGCATGGGTTGTACCACAGATAGCTGAAGTGGCTGATATGACCAAATCCTTCCAATGTCTAGAGAGGGTTGGGCTGAAGGAGGAGAGAGAAGCGTTGATCATGGCAGAACAGGAGTAGACCTTGAGCACCAGAGCAATATAGGCCCAGAACTACCATAAAGGAAAAGATCCTGGTTGCAGCTATGCAATGAGGCCAAAGAAAAAATTCTGTATATCACAGCAGAGTGTAAGATGCTTGCAGGAAAGAAATATATGGGACGTCATAGCCAAGTGGCTTGTACAGTGTAAAGAAACACTGGAGACCCCCAGGTCAAAATGGAAGCCAACTCCCAAGGAGGTGGAGAATGAAAGAGCTAAGATACGGTGGGACTTCCAAATACAAACAGACAAAATGATTGTGGCTAACCATCCTGACACTGCGATCATTGACAAGTAGCAGAGAACAGGCATAGTGTGGTATGTGACCTCCATGAACATCAGGAAAAAACAACATGAGAAACTGGAGAAATACCAAAGGCTAGGGGAAGAACTAAAAAGAGCCTCAAAGGTAAAGGCAACTGTAGGGCCTGTGGTCATCAGACCACTGGGGGCAGTAACCAGTAACATCAGAAATCTCCGTCCAGAAATGTGCAGTTCTAGGGACAGCTAAGATACTGAGAAGAATCCCCAAGTTTCCAACTGAAAAAAACTACATTTAATAAATTTTGCATTTATTTTTTTCTGCATGCTGTGCTGTGTGTATTATAAATATATATTTCCTAATACTGTCTTTCAAACACATGATTGTACAACAGCAAAACAAAAAAGAAAATGGTAAACTAATCCTAAATACTCTGTTGCTAAGAACTTGGTCTAATCCAGATTTTATGCTAAACACAAAATCAATTAAAAATTTATTCTCAAACATTTAATTGCCAACAAGCAGTTAACCATGAAAATACACAAGCTGCATGTATAAAAACATACAGTGTTAATTTAGCTGTCAGAAATGCTGTCTGAAGAGGCACTATACTGTAAATTAGTTTGGCTTTTATAATTCTTGACATTGACCCTCTTTTCTGTGAAGAGAGAATTCAAACAAACAACGTAACAATGCACAATATAGCACAGTACTCACTTACATTAGGGGTGACCTAATTAGGCCTGAGGGTAGGTGTAATTACAAGCAACCTTGATCTGCCCTGTTCTCCATTGTTATGGCTACTTGCAGGTTATGGATTGACTCACCTCGTATTGATGCTGCTTTATGCCTGAGACCTCAATAAATTGGATCATTTATACTAAGTTGTTAAGATACTATGGTCCAAAAAACATGATAGACAATATTCAATTCAACGCTTATTGATTCTGTTGAAAAATTACATTTGAATTTATTTTGACTTTACTCAAAGTTGTAATACTAAGATAAAATATTAACTAGTATTTTCCTATCTTTTAATTGATATGTGTTGACAGACAAGAGACTAATCTAATTGAATACACTTTCACTTTTTTATATGTGATACTCATTTGGAAAAAAAAGTAATTTCAAGACACTATGCAGAAAAGTGCAGGAAACTGGGGACAGTTGCAACTAGGGAGGGTTTGAACAAGTTTTTTTTTTTATCCAACCAGAAAAATGCTATCAGAAACAGAAGACTTTTTCGATATTATATAAATGTAACATTTTTTTGAAATCAATATATTGGTTGTGACAACATTCAAAGCTAAAAAATCAAGAGAGTGTGGGTGCAGCACTGGATGTGGAGTCCAGGGTAAACTAGATGTATGTATATGTATATATATATATATATATATATAAGTTTATAAGTTTATTTAATGAAATTTAAGATGTCTGTGTGTATGTCCTCAGTTATAAAAGCTGGCTTTCGACTGTCATAAATAGATAAAAAATTTGTTTGCTATGTTTTTGGACTGTTTAAATTAGTATTTAAAACTTTTTTAAACTATCATTGCTTTGTTTTCAATTTTAATTCTGATTTCATTGTACTAGCACTTTTCAAAGAGCCAAAAGTTGTTGTTGGGACAAAGGTGAGTTGTTAGGTTTTATAAACAATACAAACTTTCCAATATGATCCCACTTTAAATGGTATGGGAAATTAGCAGACAGATGTCAGCTTAAAAAATGGTTGCTATAGGTCCAGTTGTGTCGGAGTAATTGGAAGAAAGAAAAACTTCCCTATTCTCCCTTACATGAGTTCAGTGGAAAATCCAGTTGCATGCAATGCAAAACATAGCATTGTATATGGTTCTGAAGAAAATCGGGACTGGATGATTTTTAAATAAGACAATTTCAAGAAAAATATTGCTTTAGTCTCAATCTAGTTCACTACAATTCAGTTGCTTGCAGCTTAGAATTCATTCCATGGTTTTCAATCGAAATACCGATCTATGAACATCTCTGTTAAAGTATGATGAGATAAATAGAGTTTGTTGTTATGTGGGGTATTTTTCCTCAGTTTGCTACAGTCCTTTATTGTTAGGACAGCATGTACTATTCAGAGGAATATTATGTTAATTTACGTCATACTATTAATTGTTTCAATATTATGGATTGGACTTTTGCCATACATTTAATTAATTAAATTAAGTTATTCAATAAGATAGTTGTCAGCATTGCTAGCAGTTTCAAACTTAATTCGCTAAAATTGATTGTTCAAGGCAACATGGTGGAATTGCTTAGTTTTTATGGAGGAGGTGATGAAGCTCAGTGAAAATGTATTTTCCTACCAGCACTGTCATCTTTAGAAGCAATTTGCTGTTGGCCATGTTAGTAATTAATCAAAAGCACCTCGTTATTGCATTTAATCCATAAAAGAGACATTAATCATTCTGGACAGTGACCCTTCAAAGGTCACTCTCCTCAGGTAGCCTGTAGTTGCAGATGCATGGTGAGCATCTTCAGGCGGCACAAATTATTTACAGTGCACATACTTTAAAAAGTCAGTTTGTGGACAGAATTTAAAGGTCTTTCAAAAACATTTTTTTTTTACCTATTTTACCCCAGAGCAATAACCCTTATACCTCAAAACTTTCCCATCCATATAATAGTTTTGTCATAATCACTGACAGAGTTTGTCATTGTGCTTTTATAGATTTACAGCAGTGGCCAGTACCCAGATATTCTTTTCTGGTAGTTTACAAGGAAAAAGGCCATGGGCATAGGTCCTGTTTTTCCTTTATATTCAGGGAACACAATTTGCATTATTCAGTGGAATTAATGCAACTAATTCAAAAGTGTTGCACTGTGGTGGAACTGCTGTTGATGAGGCTTTGATTTGACCCCTTGCTGGAAAGGAAGAAAGGTTAAAGGAAAGGACTGACTGCCAAGTGTACTTGCATTGATTTTTCCTCCTTCATTATTTCTTTAGCTGCCACTAACATTTGACAAGTTGTTTTTTGGACTGTATGCCTGACGTTTGAGAGCTGAAGACGAGGTTGTTCTAGTGTGTGGGAGACAAAACATTTTTAAGGAAATTGCAAGTGTATCCAAAGCAGACATGTGATTTTAGAAAATAAAGCAAAATAGTCAAGAATATTTGCTTACTAGTTTGACAGTCTTACTTGAGCAATTTTACTATGTTATGGCAATTTCAAGGACCTTTTTTTCTGTGTATGATTTTTTTGTGTGTGTGCTTGTAAACACTGCTTGGTCTTATGGTGCTTTTTTCCTTTCTTTCTACATCATAGTTCCCTTTGCTTTGTATGTTTAAATTGACATCCACCGCCTTGCCTATTTGCTGTATAGTGGTGTTTATACTGATATGCTGTGTTTTATTGCTTTTTAAAAATATACTATTTATTTATCTTATATAAATTATTTATTACTACAGAATAACGTTGTGCCATATGAAACAATATCTCTACTTTGGTCTAGTAGTGTCCAAAGATGTTTTATTGTTCATTCAAATCAACATTGCAAAACTAATTCTAGTGCAAAGTTTTGTTGTGTTTTTTTATCCTATTTGATTGAGGAATTTCACCCTTGTCTTTTTATGGTCTGTGAAGTTATGAATTGTTTACATTTAACATGCAAACCTTGCCCTGTTTTATCTGAGAGCTGAATTT
The DNA here is from genome assembly GCA_034780135.1 of Jordanella pulchra. Classification (NCBI taxonomy): domain Eukaryota; kingdom Metazoa; phylum Chordata; class Actinopteri; order Cyprinodontiformes; family Cyprinodontidae; genus Jordanella; species Jordanella pulchra. The sequence goes on along the minus strand of JAUZNJ010041786.1, from coordinate 21,732 downwards.
AAAAAGGAACTTCTGGAATCACAGCTAGTATTATTATTCGTAGTTGCTTTAAAGACATTGGACGCTTCCTACAGTAAGACTTTAACAATAAAGATGTAAATCTAAATAAAAATGATAATAAACTTGAGTTCCTTTCACACACGGTTTTAATTATTGTTGTGGGAAAAAAGTAAATAACATCCAGTTAAATAAAGGAGATCGATGGATATTCAATTGGCATTTCTTTCTTTGCAAAGAAAGAGAACAAGACAGAAACCATAGCATAATATTCACCCCTGCCCTGATTAGACATCAGCCCTTCTCGCTAACGTAAACCCTGCAGAAAGTCTGTGAAAGTTGTTAATCAAAAACACTTAGAGACAGAAGGAGAAAACAGTAAAATGTTGTGAATAACCCTGCAAAAAAGCTCTCTCGTGTTAAGAGAAGAATAGTTTTTAACCCTCCCTAACAGGAAAAAAAAACTTTCTCCCTTAGCCTTGCAGCCCTGGCTTGGATGAATGCTTAAGTAAATGTAAGATCAGAACTCAGAAATCTATGTAATACTGAATTGGTAGGAGACTGATTTTTTCACACAACATTACAAAAATTAATAAATAGAATCAGAAAATGTATTCTGTATTTACATTCAGCCCCCTTTTTCCTGATACACCAAAATTCAATCCAGTGAAATTTCCTGCTTGAGAGGAAGAATTATTTGTTAATCAGGTCCCCTCTGTATAATCCAGACTAAAATATAGAGTGATTCTGTGATGGCCTCAGAGGTTTGGCAAAAAAAAAAATGATGAAAAAACAGAAGACCAAGATTGGAAGTTCATACAGTGTAGAATGAAAACGAATACAAGTGAACAACTGTTAGGGCCAGACTACCTACATAAATAGATGTCTTGAAATTCACAAATCACAAAATTAGCCAACAAGCCTACAATAACGTTGGAGGGGCTGTGGGGGTCAAAATCAAGTGGGAGAACTTGTTGGCGGGACAAGTATTAAGCCCCTTTCACAAATAAGTCTCAACTGTTATTGGTACCACACTGTTGGTCAAACAAGAATTGTCACGTTTCCACACATGAACTGGTAACGATGAAATAGATGTATTACCTTCAGGTGGCAGTAATGCAATTGATAGAGCTGTAACTGATCAAGCCAATCGCTAAAGAAGTCTATATGTTTCTGGGCATCTAATTAAGCTTGGCGACTAATTGCTAGGTAAATGAGAAGTGTTGATTCTTTGATTTACAAACTTAACTACAATCAGATCCTTTTAGGTCCTTGTCACTTGGTATCATATTGAGAGAAAAATTTAGCAAAGTTAATGTAACAAAGAAGAGCATATTTGTCAGATTCCACTTAAAATGAGCCAGCTGCATGAGATATGTGGTTACCCCATGTGGTTTCCATTGCACACGCTATCACTTGCTTGGGCATTTGGGCTCTGCCTGCTGTCAGATGACTGTTTTGGTACGCACAGAGGCTTTTGATTGGATGCAGTTGATCCAAGCCTGACAACAAATCAATAAATAATACACCCTTGGTATCAGTGTTACCCGATATAAAAGGAATCTTTTGAACTCAGTTTCAGAACATGAAAAGGAATAGCCATGTATGGGGTCTTAGTTTAGTTTTCATCAGCAGGCTTTTCTGTCAAAACATAAGAAAGTGGTCACAAAGCTTAGTAGGAGACTTTTATTGCCGTGTAGCATTCGACTTTCTGTCAGTACAGGCGATACATCTACTCACCAGTAATGAAGTTGTATTCCTATATGTCCTCTTACAACCTGTATTTACCTGGGGTTACTTGAACACTAAAAATGTATTCACATGCAGACATTCAGACAATATGTAAACTTTATCTGTTCTTTGGTTTTTTTTCATAGCTTAAAAACTTTTAAATATCCTCATCAACATACAAGTTTTCTTAAGATGAAAGGTTTAAAGGAGCTGAAATTCATCTGCACAGATTATATCTCAAGTTTCTTTAGCTTGTGTCTTTTTGACTCCATACATGTCAAAACATTCCCTGAAGTAAAATGTGCAGTGGGCCAATTAAATTTCATACAAAGACTGTGTGGTTATCAGGGCATAACCCCTGAGTGAGAATATGTTTTGTAGTCAGCTGAAGTCTGGTTCTGCACCCAGCCAAGAAACAGGCAATGAGGCAAAGGCAGCCACTCACACAGATGGTGGTCTGATCAGTCTTATAGATCTTCGCTGCAGGGGTTTCACACTAAGAGTTAGTTTTGCCTCCATCTGTGAGTTGGCTTAACACTTAACAGTCCCCCAAAAATCAGCTCCTCGCACTTACGTGCGAATAGCCTCACATCTCTTCGTGTTCATGTCAGGCAATGTGCCTCTCCTCTTTATGCTCCTAATCTACCTGTTTATCCTCATCCTCCCAAACCATTTTTGTCTTGTCTTTCAAGTAAAGCAACTAAGATTCAGCTGATCTCTTTCCACTTGCTAAATCCCCATAGTTGTGCTTTTAAATTTTAGAAGCTAGTTAAACATTATGGTTAAGGTTTGCAAAATGTTCACTGTCGTTATAATAATGATGAGAAAACACCCCCCCAAAGTTTTTTTTCCAGTTTTTATCAAATAAAAATGTTCTGTCAAATGTGACAGTGATGGAAACCAGTGTGTGGCAATTATTTTTTTGGGTAGTTTTATTTATCTACTAATGGTAAAGTTGCAACTGTTGCAAATCCTTTCATTCACAACCCAATTTTGGATTTTAAAAAGAAGATTCTGAAATGTACATATGCAAAATAGTGCATTACAAAAAGATCAATACCAATACCCAAGTTATGTGACAGACACAGCACTGTGTCCATTACTGCTAAGTAGAAAGAAAATGTCACATGATTTTAAAATCTGAAAAGAGTAATTATTAGTATAAGCTCCCCTCTTTGACAACACTAAGTAAAATTCAGTGTAATTGTTTCCCTTCATAAGTTACAGGATTATTATGAAAAGTTGAGCTATGAGGGAAAACAACACCCGTTACAGTGTGCAATTGCAGTAAAGCTTTTAGTGCTGGCGTGTGTTACACATATGACAGCATTCCGTTTTAGACAATTAAGTTATTTACTATAAATGCGTAATAATGGTGTACATGTGCAATGCCTAAGAAACAGGAAAAAAGCATCTGGTCTCAAAGTTCCTCTTGAAACAACTCATCAACCAGCCGAAGGAAATCCGTGGTGCTTCTTCTACTTAGTGTTATTTCTACAAAGATACAGAACCTATGCTCATCAGATGTTCTTAATAGTCATGTCTAAATAAAATGATAATAAAAAATCTATCACATGACTGGACTCTCAGGTGATAAAAAAGGGATAAATTACTGGTAATTTCATGACTTAACCATATATCCATATTTAAATTACTGACCCGTGTAGCAAAAGTTCTTCTCTGCTCAGAAAGTCCTTGCAGTGTAGAGTACTTTGCAGTTTCTGGTGTGAATTTCTGTTCCATCGATAGGTGTGTAAGCCGCCTTGCTTACATCATTCACTGTAGAATGGCCTGGTGTATTTATATCGTAAGTATAGTTTTATTAATACATTAATCTATTAATAGACTGTGTCCATGCCCACCATAAAAAAAAAAACAGTTGGAAGCAAAATGCTATGAGGAGCAATGTGCAGATTTATTATGATTTTCCATTCCACATCTAGATCTAAATCCAATTGAAAGTTTTAGAGGGACTAAATTATAAGGCCCTATTTATTCATCCTGAACAAAGAGCTACAGTCAGTCAATTTATATTGATTCACTATGATGCAAAGCAGCATGCAACTTGGGAATAAATCCTTGGCCCAATAGCAAGTGTGTTATTGGAGATAAAGCTGGAATAGAACTTTACAACTTTTAAATTGTACGAAAGTTACTCTTTTATTGTGTGGCAAGAAAACTTTATTGCTCAACATGTTATTCATGCATTCCTTAAGCTATTTTACACAGAGCATTGGATAAGTATTTCTGTCTCAAAATCTCCAAAACTAGTAAATAGATACCCGCTTCTATAAGACTTTCAACTACAGCTGCAGCAAAAGAACTGAATACAAATCCATGCCACACTTTTCATATTTTTTTCCTCCCATTTCACAAATACACACTACTTGTGTTTGACATGGAATACATTAAAGTTTTTGACTTTAAGGTGACAAACTGTGGAAACCTTGAAGGGGTTATAATGCTTAAGCACAGCCCTTCACATAAAAACATCAAGAGACTAGAAATCATTAAGATTTTTTTCATACTGCTCAAAGACAGGCCATGAGAATGTAAGCACAAGGATGTGCAGGACCTGCAAAATTATATATATTTTCCTATGTCTTGCCATCGCTCTTTGACCCCCAGTTTATTGCACTTCAGTCCTTCTGTTCAATGAAGACAAACAAAAACGGATATCTCTACCACACACCTTAACAGGCTTTTGATGTAGGTCAGAGGTGCAGCTGCTCAGCTGAATGGCATCAGGAGCAGGAACATTCAGCCATTCATTTGACACAGTAATGATTGTAAGGCCTTTGTCCTTCACCTGACTGTTTCTGTTGTGAACACTTTCTGAGAAAGGTACAAGAATGATGAATGCAGAGGCTTGGTCTTTTAGAGGAACACTTTCAACTGCTAGAATGTGATAAAACCAATACACATACTGTAAATTCTAAGCATATTTGCCTAAGCTGGTACTCTGTGTGAACACATTACTTCACTCAGCACAGTGATTTCAGGTTAAGTATTTTCCATAATGATTTGAACACACACACCCTCTTTCAATCAATTATAAACATTAAAGTAGGAAAGGAAAGAAATCCTTGCGCAGTGTTGGCAGTCATTGCAGCTTCAGTTTCATGCTAAGTCTCTAGAAGCTTTGCACACCTGATATTTATTACAATTTATCGAATTCTCTCTGACAGGTCCTGTCAAGTTTCATCAGATTATAAGTGAAGCATCTATGAATGTCCTCCTCTGTTCTCTCTTCAGGTGCTATGTGGGATTTTAAATCTGAGCTTTTGGCTAAGGCAGCAGGATGTGTGTGATGCTTTTTCAAAACACTATTGTGTAGATGCTTTGGTTAGGAATTATTGTGATAGATGGCCCACTAATTTAGTCCCAGCTTACATTCAGTGTGATAGGGGAAAATTTCCAAAACCTATCTAAATATCTGACTTTCTCACACCCTCTTCAATGGCTGCAAAGCACTACTGTCCTTTCATCTTTGTTTCCCCATTGCATGACTCAGTCTCCACTTTGCTCTTTTATAATAGGAAAGGTAATAGATTGATGGCATCTGGCATACTTACTTTTATCAGCTATTGCTATATCTAGTTTTCATTACTGAATGGTGCACTTTCTGGTGACTTCTATAACTTGTAATGTGCTGCAGGAGTTGTTTTATACAGCAGCACTGATATCTGTGAAAAGCCCTCAGATGCATGGGATCACAGTTTGAAGTTGCTCTTCGTGTATGACAGACAGGGATAGTAACTAGTTACATCTGTTCAGTTACATGAACTTGAGCACCATAGATTTTAATTTTCCCTGAGTAATACCTTTATAGAATATTACTACCCTTACTTGAGTAAATTGTTTGGCTACTCTAAACACTGTAATGAACTTTACAGAAGGACAAATAAGTTTGTTTTAAACAAGCCTTCCAGACAAAGGCTACCTTCACACTGCAGACAAATGTGGCCGAAATCCATTTTTTTTTCTCTCTTCTTCTTTTCCCTTGTATTTTCTTTTTTCTTTTCTTCTTTTTTCTCAGGTGAGATTCTTTGCCAAGAAATCTGACTTTTTAAAATCCAATCTGCCAATAGGGTTTTAAATCTGATACAGATTGGATCTTTTGGAATGTGACTGCGGTCTGAACAACCAAGTGACCCATACCGGAATTACTATGACAACAATATCACTCTGTACTGACAGCTCAGGAACAAAAACAATTACAACAAACATGGAGGACAGTGTAGACGGAGGTGTACAGTGGAGGGACAACAACATTTTAAGATTAACAAGTATTTTGGCAGACACAACAATCCAAAAGAAACTGCGCCCACAAATTTGAGCTCAAATATGTCACTGCCACTGTTACTCCAAAAGCCATAATAAATAGTTAACTCTCTAGCTCTTTAGCTGTCTTCTGTCTCCTTTCTGCATCATCTTCTGGATCATTCGGCTACTTCCACTGCTTAACACCTCTAAATCCATCCATGGACACAGATTTGTGACAGGTCTTGTTATTTTTCCTTGGTGCATGCGGTTAACTTCTGCTTAGAGCGTTGTTTGTTGTTATATATTTTTTTACACATGTGGTCGATTCACACAGAGTTAAGACTAGACTCACTTGATGAGACTAGACTCACTTTATGTCTTTGTATGTCTCTGTGTTGCCCTGCGACAGACTGGCAACCTGTCCAGGGTGTACTCTGCCTTCTGCACATAGACTGCCAGAGATAGGCACCAGCCCCACTGTGACCTAGATGGATGAAGATGGATGGATGGAAAATTGAATATAGTTTATAATTAGGTAATCTGCAGGTAATAGATGTAATAAATATACTAGATATATTAATCGATTAAATGCATTTTAAACAGTTAAGTCCTTCTGAATTAAGGTATCCATTGGTTTTTGAAGGTCTGTGCCTAATAGACAACTCTTTTAAAAATGCAAGCTGTAACTTTCTGTTGAATGTGAATACTAAGTAGCAAAGTAGTAGGTAAGCTCTTGCATTGCTGATTTGAGAGAAGCTTGATAGAGAGAGAAGAATTGAAATAGAATGTTGGATGGATGCCTTTCTCTCTCCTGATTATGGGGGACCATAAATGAACAAAATTAAGCCCTAAAAAGATTTAAGTAAACTTGTCGATGTGAGGAATAAAGGGTTAAAAGGGTTGACACAAACATGGAACTGAAGTAATTAATTCAAAGAGATGTAGAATTGCCAAAGGGAGGCATACAATTACTCTCAGTGTCTCAGAAGACAGAGTCTTTTTACATAACAAATTAAAATAAATCATATGGACTAAGATACAATATGACCCATTTGAAAAGCAAAGGTGACAAACTGAGTAATGGCAGAAATGTATAACAATAACTTAAGCCGAAAAGCTTACTTCAAATTCTTACTTGAAGACTATTGTAATTCTTCAAAATAGAGAAGTTGTCAAATGTATTGACCAGCCCTCAGCCAATCCAAAAAGCTGCAGCTAGAGCTCTGAGGAACATTTTAAAAATATGTCATATTTCTCCTATTTCAACTTCACTCATCACTTTCATATTAAATCTATAATTTAGAATTCTCCTTCTAACTTAAAAACCCTAAACTAACAAGCTCCATATTATATCAGAGATCCTTTTATTTGTATGTTCCTAACACAGCATCTTGCTCGCGAACTGTGGGTTTACAGATGATTTCTGGAATTTCTAATACTAGAATGTGAGTTACATCTTTTAGTTATCAGGCTTGTCTCCTGTAGAACCAAAGGCAGAAAACCCTGTCTACTGCAGGACATTGGGGCCACTTTTCCTCACTGTTACTTTCCACTTCCATTCTCCAATTGTGCATTATTTGTTAGTTTAAACATGTAATTTATGTTATGTTTTTTATTGTCAAAGTACCTACCTCTGGCATTCGTCTGTTTAGGTCTGACAATATCATGGAGGGAGAAATCAGCTGGACTGCCACTGTAGTATTCCATCACTTCTTTAAATGTATTGGTGAAGGTTCTCAGTCATCCAGGTCACAGTCAAGTTTGGAAAGTTCAGTTCAGGTTCAGCTGTTCACCTACACCTGGAGGCTAAAGGCCACTTGTTTGAGGACAACAATGTCCATATTTTGGCCAAAGAACACAGATGGTTTGAGAGGGGTTTCAAAGAAGCCATTTTTATTAACCTGGAAAAGCCATCCCTTAACAGAGGAGGTGGCCTCAGACATAATTTATCCCCCACATACAAAGCACTTTTAGGAACCTTACCCAAAAGATTCACCTCACACCTACCTCCACCTGACTCAACAGAGCCACTTGACCGAAACCACTCTGACGAGCTACTTGACGACCCATCAGAGCCACCTTGTTTCTTCTGTCCCCCTTACATAACTTTTGGTCACACCTACAGTATATTTATCTCTGTTTTCTCCAGCATCAGTCAGAACTGATGAAGTCTCTTGGATGAGAGGCGAAATGTCTTCTAGAAAACTACACGTCCAGTTGCCAAAACTGAACTTTCCAAGCTTCACTTCAAATGTAGATGTTGGGGTTGTTGCTTAGTCCCGTTACTCCCTTAGACAAAGCTCTTGGCGCAGCTTTTACTGTTTGTGCTCTCTTTCATCCTTTAGTCTTGAAGACTAGTTCAGTGCTCATCCGCTTAACTCTTTCTACACCATAAGGAGCTAGTTTACCATCACCTTCTCAAAAATAGAGAGTACTTATGGATCACTGCTTATGTGTTCCTTTTGAATGTTTGTCTTCTTGAACCCCGTCACCCTTAGCAGAAGGCAGCTCCCAATGAGCCTGGTCCAGCTTAAGGCTTCCTCCTGTTAAAAATGATTTTTTTCCTCTCCTCTGTCACTGCATGCATGCTGCAATCCCTCTGTGTGAGAGTCAACAACACAGTGCAAGGAAATGCTTGTTGTAGCTACATACTCATCCTGGAGGGGCGAATTGTACGAAGTCAATGATTCAATGTAATCAGCTGTATATACTGCTTCATATGTAACCTTTTGAAATAAATACTTAAAGGAAATAACTTTCATGATTAGTTTCACCTTCACTTGAGACCTGATGACTTTTCAGGTGAACTATGGGTTTGATGGCAATTCTTTTCTAGTTTCACAGGTAAGTATTATTGAAGAAAACTTAAGATATAAATTTCAGCTTACATGTGTTACTTTAAAGTAAGCAGTTTCCTGCTGCATCTTGTCACATGCTCTTCCTTTAGATGTTCTGTTGTGATTTTCACGCTTTTTCCAAGCTGTTTCAGGTTTTTGATTACACATGTGAGAGGGAGAATAAACATCTTTACTGAAACAAGCTACCTTCTAAAAATACATATCACAATCACCAGCACATGAAACATGGTGAGAGGGTAAGAGTGACACCTAGTGCTTATTGCAATGATTGCAGCAATGCATATATGTCAAGGAAAGTGAAGATAAATCATACATGTAAGAATTGGAAACATTTCGAGTCTTTTTTAGGAACTCTTCATGGTAATTTGAATAAGTCATCTCACATAGAGTAACACTCACAGTGCTTGTTTTAATTATTCACAAACCACCCTAAATTCCATATATACATGACCTGGTTCATCTTCTCCCAGGGAACATGATCAGGAAACTACTTTGTCATGTGCGTTAATAGAAACTAGAATATCCCCACACATGCCACTTCGAAATATAAATCTTGAAGCCTTAGTCATCTGGGGCTTGAGAAGTGTCTTTGTTGCTTTTGTTGACAGCTAAAAGCAGTGTCTCATTTTGAACCCCCGTGGAGCCGACTTTGGTGAGGACTGAACACCTCTTATACAGAGAGATTGTTTCCTCACTATGAAGGAAACTAATTACAAGCAATAAATTAATTTCACGCTCCTGCCTTAGAATTAATTGCATCTTTACAGAAGCCAGGGAAAGGTATGGCTCAAGCTGTCCCGATAAGGATGGACACACAAAGTAGTACATTGAATTATGTGACTTATCAGTGTTATTGCTTTACTGAAGTTTAATGATTTTGATAACCCTCAAATAATTCATAGTTCAGGTGTGTATTAATTTTATTTCAAATGCTTCACTTTTAATGTTGGCTTTTTTAATGTAAAGAATATATGAGAGTAAGATATCTTAAAGTGAAATCTGTCAGTCCTATGTTAAACTTTATTCCCCCCCTCTCAGTTTGAATGAAGGTGAGAGATTTCACACTCCCTCAACAGAAACAACAGAAATAAATTGTGTCAAATTAATTTGCTATTCATGCAATAATGTCTCAAGGCTAAGTCATCTGTGAGTCAAGTGTTCACCACAGGTGGCTATCACTCACAGTTTAAAATGTTTAATTTCTGGTCCTTGTATATAACACAATTAAAAGAAGCCAAAGGATTTAAATTACGACAGCAAAATACACTGAGCAATAACATAGTAACCAGCTGTTGTGGGAGAGATACTAACTTTGCCCCTTTTCCATTAGTACTACCTCAAAGAGATTCACTACGAACTGATTCACTTTGTCACCGTTTCCATTAGTAACCATTACATGAACATGTTACTATTTTTCAAGCCTGCTCGCTTGTGTTTCCAACAGTTGGCAATCACACTTAAAAGGCAATGTAAGAGGACTGTAAGTCACCAACTGGCAAGAGGGTGGTGCCACTATTCACCTTTTATTTTGATAACTAGTATCTTCAAGCATTAAATCATTTTACGCTAGGCATATGGTCTATATAAGCACAATATTAGCTAGTATGCAGCCACCTTAAGGTACTTTCTTAAGATGGTTACAGTACACGGTGAAATACCCTCTACTGATTCAGTTATAATTCAAACAATACATTGAAGACTTTTAAGGGCAAATGAATAGATCTACGGCTACCGTACCCCAAACATGTAGCTCTTGGTTGTGAAGCCATTGTTATCCATATCAAAAAAATCAACGCTGAGGGGGTATTCCAAACAGAATTTCTAATTACTGTTGAAGTTCATGCATGCACATTTGCATGTTTGAATAATTTTGTGGCGTTGTGTTAGAGCTGGACAATATTTCAATACATATCACAATATGATTTAATTCAGTATCTGTTATATGACTATTACACACATTTCTGATATTTCATTCAGTCTATAAATACAGCCTTTGTCACTGAATGACGGTCCAGGTTTTCATATAGGTTTGTGTATTTTTGTCTTCAAGGCTAAAATGTCTTGATTGTTATGTTGAGGATTTTTATGAACATTGCAAAATATTTGTCATAACTTTGTATAGACATCTGTTTTGGGCATTCTTGGCTCTCTTTCTGAGGCTTTTTCTTTCTGCATCAATATCAAAATAATATAGTATCGACCGACATTAAGAAATGTATCGTGATATACTGTAAATTTTAGCCGTATTATCCAGCCCTGCTTTGTGTATAAAATACTACATAATATAGCAATCACATTTGCTTAAAATGCGCAACAGGTTTATTTCTGAGAAAAAAAGCATCACTTTAGATGAGATTTGTTAAAAGTATTCTTCAATTTTTAAGTCACCTTTAAGAAACTTTAGGGTGGTTCACACAGCAATATTTTAAAATGGTCATGGGATTTTTCAAAAATCAAGAGAAACCCACCATATTAAAAGAAAAACAAATTGAGAACATCACACATAAGCGGATTTCACCAAGAACATTTAGCTTAAAGATGGGAAATCTCGTGAAACCTCTCGAGGTACATACATGCATGAGTATGATTTCAAGTTTGTACTGTAAAACAACCAATAGGTCTGTATGCAAATGAGAGTACCGTACTGAGATCCAGTACCTGTATGTATTCATCTACAGATAAAAAAAATAAAGCTGTATTTCTCATGGATCGGTGATTGAGGTAGTGAGGGAGGACGCCAGGAGACTCAGGTAAGATGGAGTTTGATGATTTATTAACAGAATTTGCACAGGAACAATCCACTAAACTGGCGGCATGGAAGCTAAGGCTCACACTGGTAGCAGCAGAGTATACGACGTGGGAACAAATGCAGACTGGACAGGTAGATGTACAACCCAAACGACTAGGACCCAACGAGGAAGCAGACACACAAGTGGCGTTAAATACACAGAGGGTAATCACAGAAACGAGACACACCTGGGAACTAATCAAGGAGAGACAGGACGGCACAGACACTCTTTGACAAAGAAAACACAATAAATACACAGAAAAACACAGATCATTACAGTCTTATCTCTTGGGTATGACCATTGGTATAAACCAAAAAAAAAATAAACAAACCAAAAGTGAGTGAGTATCTTAAAAAAAGTTATGAAATGTCCATCCATCTATTATCTCCGGCTTGGTCAATCAGGGTCGTGATTGGGCCGATGCTTATCTCCGACAGACTTGGGATGAAGGCGGGTTATACCCAGGACTGGATGCCAGGCTATTACAGGGCAACACATAGACACACAAAGATGTACAACCTTTCACACACACACTCAGTTTACAGTTTACCATAGCCAGTGGCTGCGGACACTATTTTTTCTTCTGCACAGAA
>JAUZNJ010041775.1:0-33834 GCA_034780135.1 Jordanella pulchra | reverse complement strand
ACTTTCTATACTTACTTTACTTTAAAATTTCTAAGAAGAAGATGCATTAACAAAGGAGGTTAATGTTTGGATGACTTTTTTAACAAAGGTTCAGACTTTTTTTCCCCTGTAGTTGAATATAGACTCAAACTCTGTGTTGCCTAATATTGCCCCTTACTAGAGACATTTTTTTTTTATTATTGACCTTTATTTTTTCGTTTCTAACAGTAAACAGGTGTAAATGGAATTGAAGACAGGGAAACACATAAGGCAAAGGTCAAAGGACATAAACCGGACTAAGGTTCGGTTGCATGCCTAAAACCTGCACCACTGCTGTACTTTTTTTAACATTAAGTTATTTTCTGAGGTCAGAAATACTCTCACTGATTATCCACAACATTTGGATGTCTATAGGCAATAAATAATCCTTCACTTAATGCATGACTGAATTAAGTCAAGCAGCTCATTTATTTTATAGTTAATAATTTGACAAAACAACCCCTTCCATCTGTCTCGTCTTCTGTCTTCCTGCAGCCAGTTGAGATGACAGACGGCAGCATCATGATCAACGTACGGAACCAAAACAAATACCACTGCCATTGTCGCATCGTGGTCCGCAGTTTGGACGGAGGCTTGACCCTCCCCGTTGAGGAACTGTTTTTCGACAACAACCTGATCGATCCTGTAGTTGCAGCAGGAGCTCTGCAGAAAGACGGAGTGCTCTACTTCACCAACCCTTCCAACGACCAAAAGAGTAAGACAAATTGTCAAACTTTTGCGTTTGCAGATAGCTTAAAGTTAACCGATGCTTTGACCGAAAGACAACTGAAGGGAATTAGCAAACTAACTTATTGTTCTCTCATCAGGGGTTAATCTGACGCTACGATGGTCACTAACAGATGGAAAATCCTGGGAGGAAAAAGCTGTTCAGATCTGGCCGGGACCCAGCGGCTACTCCTGCATTACGACTCTGAATAGCGGATCTGTTGAAGACCAGAAGTACATCTACGTCATCTATGAGAAGGGCCACAAGGAAACCATCGAGACCATCTCGTTTGTTAAGATCCACCTGTATGGCGGCCGGTAGGACACGTTGGTAAAAGGTAAGAGGTAACAGCTCCAGATAAATGTATGTTTTTTTTATTAGCTCTGACCTTTTTAATATTGTTTTATTCCCAGATCCAAACCTAACAGAAAAAGGGACAAGAAGATTTTGAGGTGCGGAAGCTACTCAGGAAGAAAGCACACTTAAAAAAAAAAAATGTTGGAAAACTTGGTTCTCAACTGTGAATTTCCAGCTGCTCAAGTGTTTTTCCATCTTTTCTTTTTTTATAATTACTTTTCTTTTCTTTGTTTTTTTACAATCGTCACAGCAGAAAAAAATGGATTTTTATCTTGTTCTGCCAAATTTGAAAAGCCTTAATTTGTATTTCATGGGACAGAATCTGGCTTAGCAGTGGAAGCTGTACAATACAAATAAAAGAAAGGTTTGGTATGTTTTTTTCTTTTATGCTAACAATATACTGTTGACTTGTAAAATTTACCTTGAAACATGTTTGATAGAATAACCTCTTTAAAATGCAGAAGATTTTTTTTTTCTTCTACTTTATGGAGAAATTTTATACATTTTGTCCCCAATCGGTCAAAGCCTCTCCAGCCAGCATTAAGCCTCTATCTCATGGATATAGGCTGTGTTCATTCTGAAAGCTGCATCAACATGCTGAAACCATGACTTCCAACTTCATCAACCTATGCAAGAAGGTAGAACTTCACAATCCTGTTTTTTTTTATAGTAAATAACAATTTTGCAAACATAATACACGTCAACAGATATGTGATTCACTTTAGATAATAAACCCAAACAGATTTTAATGGTGTAAAAAGAGAGTTTCTTTGCTAGCAGCTTGACTTAAATTTGTAGAAATTTATGTCAAATGTTAAGACAGTCAGGGTAAAAACAGCTTTGATACAGGGAGAAAGTAGGAAGTTAAGGAGATGTGATCCTAAACCTTGAAACCTGAATCCAACCTGTGCTCAAATTGATATCTGAAATACTTGTGATTCACTCTATCTGATGTTTTTAAATCCTGACCTTTTTCCCCTCTAAAAATGTACACAGTTACTGTTTTTTATGTAGTTTTATGAAAATAGAATAACATCCCTGTCATGGGATGATGCACTTAAATATCTTCTGTCTCTCACTGAGATTATATGATGTGAAAGAAAGAAAAAAAATGTCAATTTTAATTTGCCTCTTTGTTAGAGAGATTGGATGTAACACGGACTGATTAATATGTTTGCCATAGTTTGAGCCCAGGCTCCACTTGGATTTGTAAAGGGTGGTAAGATGCCCCCGCACATGTATTCTCTGGATAAAAACAATAGAAAAACCAACAATTGCTAATTTCTTAATGTTTTTCATCAAAAGACACTTTAACTAATTACTGTCTTTTCTCATGTGTTTTTTTTTCTCAGTGGAGACATTTTTTTTTGTATGTCAGATATATTTCTCCTCTTAAGGCATCTGATATAACTTTATAAATCTAAGCTCCCATGATTTAACAATTTAAGGGATCTCTGTAAAATGAATAAAATAATTTTAATGATAATTTCTTTTGTTTATTTATGGAAATGTTTTAATCTGTAGACCCGAGAAGTGTTATGGTCTTTATAATTTATGTTTTGTGATAAATTCTGTGCAAATGAATATAAAATACTGTTATCATGATTAAGGTATTGTTAGTTAGACATCTTTAAAAAAGACTATAATAAATCCAAAAACACATTTTTACCTAACTTTAATATTTTTTACATAGCTAAAAGTTGTGGATTAACGAGCAGGAGTAAAACAGGTTGTGGTTGTTTTGTGAAACATTTCTTGATTCATCCTTGGATGAAATCTCTAGAACCCTGAATAGGACATTTTCATCTCTTCAAAGAGTTACTTATGGGAATAAAAATGGCCGAGGAATGTCCAGCCATCTTGGATTTACTAAGAGGATAAGTGGTGGCAGCAGGAGTGAACTATAAGTTCAGGCCGTAACCTAAACATCCAACAGTCACAAAGCACAGTGAGTTTGCATAACCAAAGTATGCTGATCGCATAAGTGTGTGAGTTGTGATTGAGGTAAAAGTGTTCATTACTTTAAGCAGTGTGACTAGTAAAACTATATAAATCACTTCCATTCAGGGGGATGAATGAAACGGATGATGAATAAATGAATGATTATAGCAACAATATGCAGCTATGCATCAATAGAAAAAAGGGGGAGTTTTCGACAGACAGTGAAATAATGACTTTTTTGACAACATTGCCAGATTCGATGGGGTTTATGTAGGGTACCATTATTGGTTTGGGCAAAACACATACTATACTGACCTAATATTAACCAAAAGAATGAGTATCTTTCAGTGAAAGTTTGGTGTGTTAATAAATTAGAATGTTATCCAAGCCACAATCTACTTCCATCAGAAAAAATAACCTCCGAAGATATTTTTATTTCAAAGTGATTTATACATTTTAATTGTTTGTGTTCATCTTGATTATTGGATTATTGGAACTTGGAAAAATTTAGTTTTCCCAGAACTTTTTTTTTTTAAGATCAATAAAGAAAAACTTTCTTACACAAAAATGTTATGTTAATACCCAAAAAAACAGCTTGCTGTCAGTGTGCAGCAGAGAGCCACTGATGTACCACAGGGTATGGCAAAAATTTTATTGATGAAGAGGATTGCTGCTCTGAGATGATTTTATGCAACTATATTAACAGACGTTTAAGTGGACGGAAAAACGTATGCTAGAAAAATAGTGCAAATGAAACATGGATCACTGCAGTGCATTGAACTACATATTTGTTTATTTTGGATATCAAGCTCCAAAAGGAAGGAAACACATTCCAAATGAACTCAGGTCAGATGCAAAATTTCCACCATTGGTGATGGTTTGGGTCGCAGTGTCATCATCTGGAGATTGTCCACTTTGTCTAATAAATTCAAAGGTCAGTGTGACTATCTAACAGGAAATCTACCAGAAAATGTTTACATTGTATTTCCTATGTATTCTTCTGCTGACAAGATTATCTTTAAAATTACTGGGAAGCAATTGGCTCTAATAGAAATCCTACATTTCCATCGAGTGCTGATAATGATGTCCAGGGCCTTTATGGAGCTTCCAGTGACTTTCAATCCATGTTTAAATGTTACCTCTTCTAAAAGCTGTAGCGCCATCTATGCCGTCTTGCAAAGAAAATAAAAAGTTTTTTTATATATAAATGTGTTTTATGGTTTGTTGTAATCATGCGTTTTCTGTGTTTTTATCTGTATTTGCCTTTTATGACAGATTACATTTTTTATTTCACCCCAAACAAAATGTGATTATATCCACCAAGACGGGATAAATACCAGACTTAAGTATAGTTATAAAATACAGTGTTTTCTTAAATTAATTTTTTTTTTTTACTTCATCTTTTTTCTCATTTTATTAATATTTGTCGCATTTTTTCGTTTTTGTTGAGGTCCCAAACGGCTCCCATCTCACGAAATCTCACCCAGTAGCCGTTGACGGCTCTTTAGGTGACGGATTGAGTCCAGAATCAACAATTTTCTTTTCCCGTTTTCATTTATTTTCTAAGGGGAAAAACTGAAAAATATAGTAAGCCGGACAGCTCTTCTCACTTTTAACAGTACCGATCTGATAAAAGTTGGAGGCAGTTGTTACAAAGTCGTTTTCTTTCTATGTGTCTCTGCGTATCTTTGCAGGAGGTTGGAAAGCTACACCGTAGCAGCGGAGCTAAGCTGATTCTGCGATACAACCTCGAGACAAGTCGGGACAAGACCAGGTCAGTGGATGGACGTTTTAACTCACCATTAACCCTTTTGATACAATGCGATTGACCTAATTAGGTCCTTATTTTCCTCGACGCTTAGATAAAGGGATATTCTTTTTAGTAGCAGTAGTATATTTGTGTCTTAATTGTTGTTGTTAGCCAACAGTCATGTAGCATAGCTTGGGTTTTCAATTGAAATTGACTTGTTTACTGTTCAAGTGGGAGATGCTTTGCTGTTTTATTTAAAATATTATCGGTTCATGGTGATATCTGTTATATGGTTTTGATTTTTTGCAAACAAACTATACATCTGATGTTTCCGATAAACGTTAGCTTGCTTTGATGCTACTGTTAGCTTCAGCTAGCACACTTATGTGTTGCTTCAAACTACACTCTCGCCGGCCAGAATATGTTTGTTCCTTATTTTTTACGATACGTTGATATCACTTAGTTGTTCATATATTTAAATCAGTTTGGGAGTTGTGTTTACATTAGTAATTTTTAATCGTCCTGCGTGAACTAGTCTAGGCCGCTGTCCTCCGCCATTTTGTTTCGTCCGATAATAAAACGTTTGTTCTGCTTCATCTCTCGTGCCATCTGGGAATGAGCATGGCGAACGTGTGGAGGTGTAATTTGAGTGTGTGTGCGTGAATCAAGCTGAACGTATTCAAGTACAATGTAACTATTCCGGGCCTTAGTTTTTATAAATGTATTATGAAACAACGCAGCTCCCCTCCACCCCAAAAAGAACACATTGGAGGCCTGTTTGTATCGGCAGCTAACCTTAATTAGCTCCAAGGTAGATATTTTTTCTCCCTTCAGTATCAACGCCTGCCATAGAAGGTTGCAGGTGGAAGTGTTGTAATTATTAACTCATTTATTCACTCATCAAAGATCGTTGCCACCCATGGTTGACAGAAGCTTATCGTGGCCTCTTTGTGGTCCCTGCTTAATCCCCGTATAGCACGTAGTTCACCAGCCATCCCACGACCTAATTTTCTAATCTCTAGCTATTGAGGCACGCTGCAGTGCTACTGCTCTATGATCACAGTGTAGAATAATTAATTTTGTGTTATTTTTATTGCAACTGGATTTTGTGTTATTTGTATTGCAACTGTATTTTTTTCGTGGTATTATGTCTCATTTCAATTGTCCATGAGATCATCCTTTAATGCACCAAATCAGATATTCCATTTAGGGAAAAATTAGGAGCGTATTACTTTTAGTAAGAAATGATTATAATCTTGTAATGACTGCTATTTTGTAGGGTTAGTGGACAATTACAGTTTATGTGCAACTATCTTTATCTTTGATTGTCCTAGTTTGTTGAATTTAATTGAATTTTAACTGAACTTACCTTACTGAAGTTATGTTTAGGTCTAGACCTTTTAGTTAAGTTAGTCAGACCTCAGGTCAAAGTCTGTAATGGTCTTAAATAGAGTATTGGAGAGTTATTAAATTGAGAATAGATATACAAAATATAGAAGAAGAACAAAAATATGATTTCTTTTGTTCTTCAAAAAGTAAATCACCCAGCTCTACTTTCTACTTCAATCTTGTTTGAGGTAACAAAAAAATCACTTAAAATCTTTATCTGCCATGGGGTATGAAAAATGATATGCTTAATTGTATTTCTTGGTTTATTGGCCTACTCCTAAGTCTTGTTTTGGAAGTGATGTTTCAAATCTTGAAGTAAAATTTTTTATGGCTTTAAACATGGCTCCTATTTGAAGCCACATTTCAGATATGGAGAGCTTTTATGTTGTTTGCACCTGTCATTACAATAGAGTCGGACATTACTTGCCCTTGGCTTCGTTTTCCCTTTAAGTTATGGTTTTTAGCATGTCAGTCATGGGAAATTTGGATTGGCTGTGATTATTTACAACTCTTAAAATGTTAGATACAGATACTGTGAGAGCGTAATACTAATGGCCTGCTCACAGTATTTATATTGAAAGAAGTTTAGGTCAGCAGTTGAAGCCATAGGGAGCTAAATCAGACTGAAGTGGACAGATATCTGTGATGTGTTTTATTGATGATCTTCACTAAATGAGTTCACCTAAAAGGCTGCAGTGAACCTATCTCAAGGCGAGGAGAACAATAATTTAAAATGTGTTGCCATAGAAACATGGATTCTGCCTTATGGTTTCCTAAGACCATTACCAATGATGAACAACACACTACGCTGTGTGCTTCCAGTATGTGTATTTTACCATACTGCTGAAACTGACCCACAGAAAATTAGTGCATTACTGATCAAGACATATTTGTGCTTTGCCCAGAGGGTTTGCAGTAGGATTTTTTTTTTTTGTCATACTATCTAGGGCTTTTTTTCTCTTTTAAATTTCACCATAAAAATGACAGATGACATAATATGTTAGCTTTTATTTCAATAATCCCCTTTGAGAGATGACCATAATTTAAGGGCGACATCCAAGCTATGAAAAGGTTTGTTAAACAAAGAAAAAAATTCTAACTCTTTGCAGCTAGTGGTGATACACAGTTAGTTTATAAGGTATAAGTAGACATCTAAGAACAAAAAGTGAGAAACTGATGTCACCCCGAGCTGTGCAAACCACTAAAGTGCATTGATGAAACATTGATGCAGAGGTTTTTGTCTCAGCATCAATACACCGTTTGATCGCTCTTTATCAGCACATTTATTATGATCCAGTAATATCTCCCTTTGTAGCATGTGTTTGATTTCACTTGAATGTTATACTGTTAAATAAAGTTCAGATTGTTGGAAGCTGCATTGGTTTAGTGTCACCAAGTGTCTGTTTCTTCTAGTTCAGCAGGGGAAACCCAGTTGTGAGTTTGGAAATGGGTTGGATTTATTTTGGATATGTTAGATTATGATATTTCATCAGAAAAAAGGGGGGAGGTAGGCCTAAAGAAAAATGTTAATACTGGGGGGATCACCATTTCCATTTTATCTTGTAAACCTTATCATGACAATGATAAGTTGTGATCAATGATGTTTGAAACTCAAACAACTGACAGTATAGTCTGAATTGCTATTTTGACTATTTTCACTGCTGCTAGTTTCAATAACTCTCAGTAAATAATAAATTGTGAATAAATGCAGTTATTGTCTGCTGTATATAGATGAAAAAACACACTTCATTATAGAACTGTTGTTCTGAAGAAGCCTATTTGAACATGGGGAAGTTTTTAGGAGCAGTGCTTGTATTTGTGGAGCTATTGTTGCTGTGACACCCAGTGAGGGTGCATTTTCTGTTGGAATATGATTGCAAACAAACATTTTTCATTACAGAAAAGGAATGTCAAGATATATTTTTATTCCAATGAGTCAATTATTTCAGTTTTTTGGTTTCTCGGGTTAAACTGCAAAAAACTGCACTTAATTTTTGCTTTGTCTTATTTTGTCATGTTCTTTTAAACAATGTAAATGTTCACTTCTGAAAATAATCATATTATCCTTCAAACAGAGCTGTAAGACAGTTGTTTTTAAAGATACTTCACCTTCACTGGATAAACACAAACACTTAAAACCAAAGTCTCTTATATGATTTAACTTCTTATGTTAAAAATAGAGAAGCAACAATTTATTGCTGAAATAATCAAACCTATTCAAATTTTTCTGCAGCACGTACTTGTTGGTTGGATTTTTCTCTGCACTTCATCTCTGTTTGGCTTTAGAAGTATAAAAACAAGTACAACTATCAGGGTTATTAGTCAACCTGTAAACCTAAGATGCCATTGCTTTTGATAAAAACTGCAACTGAAAAGGTTTTCCTTCCTCTGTGCAATTTTGCGTTCAAGAGATAGACCGATACATTTGCTGGCTGACATTTTTGGCCCATACTATCATATTTGTTTTTGTTTTGGAATGGGCAAATATGAGCATGAATAAAGCATAAAATGCTTTAAGAAGCCATGCCTTGAAACCATGTCCCTTCGCTGTCTATTTTAATTTGTTCTTCTTTTTTTTTTTAGAAATATTTTCTTGTTAAAAGACTTCTATAACATTATTATGATTTTCTTTTACTTTTACATATAAACAGAAGAAGAAAAAACAAAATTGGCCCCAAAACGTGATCGTAAAATATCGGCTGCACATATCGGACCGATGTCCACGTTTTCATAGTTAATTTTAGCCAAACTGAATATAAGTATTAACATAATATTACAATCTTTAATTACAATCTAATTAAGAATTAGATTCTTAATAAAATGCATTGATTGAAGTTTATTAAAATGTGTTGGACCCTGGTCTTTCTACAGTGTTAAAGAGGGGAAAAACTCCCCACTACAGAGACAAAAAAGCATTTTTTTACATCTTTTTTTTTTTACTATACATTACATACTATACAGTACATTTATCAAGTCAGCAGATCTCAAACAAAAAGAAATCAGTCTATCATCACTTTTTAAATGCATCTACCATTTTTAATTCATGTTCACTTTCACTCTCAATTTTCTGAGCATTCCTGGTGTCGTATCACTCAGTGTCTCTCCTTCCCTCTCCCACAGTCTCAGGGCTCACCATACTCAATGAGCGGACAGCGCAATGTCAGAGCGCTCTGGGCAAACTGCAAAGGGGAAGGAAGGCAAAACCAAGTATGCGTCTCTCAACTTGTTTGATACATACAAAGGAAAGAGCCTTGAAACACAAAAGCCTGTTGGTGAGTATTTTTTCCTGTCATGTTGTTTTTAAAAAAATCAACGAGTTTTTTATGAGAGAGACGATGTCGAGGGATGTATTTAAGTTCTGTTTGTGTTTCATATTTTTTTCTGATGTATTACTTGGACCTTAAAGGAAGATTTCTGCTCACCTAGGCTTCAATTCTGTTTTTATTTCTGATGCAACTCTGATGCAGACATTCATTTTTACCCCAAATACGGAAAAAAACAAACTACTGTAAATTGGTACAGATATAGATTGATACAAATAAATTGCAGAGTGGGTGGAATGAATTGTCTGCCAGGCCATGGATCCATTGAGCCTGTTATGAATTAGAGGTTGACCTATGGATGCTGGTGGACTTTTCTGGTTATCTCCCAGTTTATATTTTATTCAGAGGCTTCTCTTTACAATCCAAGCAGACTTCCTCATTCATTAAGCTGCATACTGCCATTCCAGGAACCCACACAACGCTCCTGTGTTAATATGGTTTCTAAATATAGAAAATTATGTCTATAAGGATTAGTGTACAAAAACTTATTAAGCTTTGTAACCTTAGTTCTTCCTCTGATTTGCATGTTCTTTAGAGCTAGCAGCAAACCTGATCCATGCCATTTGCCCAGTCCTCACACCCTGTAGATACTGTAGGTGTCGTGTTTCACTGGTCCATCTATGCTAATGGACGTCTTTCCCCATGCCAGTTCCCCCCCGCCATGGCCTGCAGTCTCTTGGTAAAGTTGCCTCCGCACGGCGTATGCCACCACCTGCCAACCTGCCCAGTCTGAAGGCAGAAAACAAAGGCAACGACCCCAACGTCTCGCTCGTTCCCAAAGACGGCACAGGATGGGCAAGCAAACAGGAACCAGCAGACCCAAAGAGGTAATGTCCATTTGTTGAATATAAAAAATGTTTGAACCGTTGTCCAGTGTTTGTTAGGTTAGTGTGACTTGTTTACATCTTGTGTTTTCAGTACCGATGCATTGTCAGCACCGCAGCCGGAATCGCAGCAGCCTGTGGCTTCACAGACACCTGCACCGACCCGCCCGAGAACCCCACCAGCTTCAGAGGTAGAAAACTTGTAGTGCTATAAAAATCCAAACAGGGCTCTTCTGTCGAGAAAAAAATAAAAACGTTCATGTCTGAGACGATGTTTATGCTTTTCTCCAGACTCTGGCCCCACCTTCAACACAGGCCGTAGGGGCAAGGTCCTGGGCACAGGCCAGCGTTACACATGGAACACAAGGGGATGGTGAGCCTAACTTTTGTTTCCTTTTTCCTGTATGTTCTCTTTGTTGTTATTAAATACCCTTCCTCACCCTTTTTGTAGGTGGAAAGGTATCAAACCTACCATCGCCATTCTCTCGCGAGGAATTTCCCACCCTGCAGTCGGCTGGCGACCCGGACAAAGCTGGCAAAGAACAGGCCACTGCAGATCAGTGGTATGGGCCCGGACCAAGCCTCCGCCCCCAGAGTACGCGATTCTCTTATGGTTTCATTTTATTCTGTAGAGAAACAGAATTATTTGACATTAAATGAAGGCTTTGTAATTATTTTTTTTTCTTTTGCTGTGTTTAGACGTTACAAGTTGGCGGGACGGTGGGGGCCGAGGCTTGGCACCCACCCTGCCTGGGGAGGGGGTGGCAGAGGGGGGCACAGGTGGAGCTCTGGTAATGGATGGGGCAGTTGGTGTCCCCCCTACAAATTCCCAGATACAAGGCCCACCTAGGAATCCCCCTGCAGGCAGCCCCGCCTTGCCCCTGCCCCAGCCTCCTGTTGGGCCCGGGTTTGCCCAATATAGAGGGATCATGCCACCCTTCGTAAGTTTTTATTTACCTTATTTTATGTGAGGAAAAAAACCCCAAACAAATGTTGACCAGTAGTTCTTTTTGTAACCATTTAGATGTATCCCCCCTATCTCCCGTTCCCGGGCCCCTATGGGCCTCAGGGGCCCTACAGGTACCCGCCACCTGGGGAAGGTCCACCTCCGAGGTGTGTGTCAAAAAATATTTTCTTTTTTTTATTTCTGACAGATTCTTTTTCTCCAAAAAAACAGATAAAACAAAGTAAAACTTCACTGCTTGTTCTGTGTCCCGCTAACTGTACAGTTCTTCCAATATTACTGCAGTATTTGGCCTGAATTCTCCTTTTCTTTAAATTTATTTTTCTTAACAAAGAACATTTCTTTCAGGTTCTCACGTGTACAGGGCGGTCCTGACAACAGGCCACATGGTGGCCCACGTGATTCAGGAGAAGTGGTTAAACGTCCCTCCATCTTAAAGCAGGATGACCTGAAGGAGCTGGATGAGCTGGATCATGATGGAGATGATGGATGGGCAGGTACAAAAAAAAAAGGAACAACTATTCCCAAATTCACTTTTTTCAGTATCTAGTGATTCTGTTGGGATTTTTTTAAAATTGATAAATTAAAAGAAAGCAGTAATGAAGGAAGATGGATGTAAAGATACAGGCTCTGAGATGCTACTGAGTTTTTGCATTCATCTCCAATCAGATTGCTGTTTATTAAGAGTCTTTATCACTGATGTTTATGTAAATCTGGTATAAGTTCCTCTGTAAGTGCCTAGCAACAGTGAAAAGCTAAAGTGTTTTGGATCTGATGTAGAGCAGCTCTTTGCAGCTCTCTTTTTGTTAGTTTCCAGTCTCATCAAATGTCCCCTCAAACCATAACAGTGTAAAATACATTTTTGTATTCGTTTACATAATGGAGAAGCTGGTGTTCTGGGGAAATCGAATGAGCTTGATGCTTTATAATGTTGCATATGTGAAAAATATGACATTTCCTGCTTATTGAAGCAGCGTGATTCATGTGACTAACGTTCATTCAGAGAAGGGGGCGGGGGGGAGACAGAATCAAATTCATCACAGCAATAAATGCAGACTTCTTATTCACTCATTGGATGCAAGGTTTGAACGAGACTCTGAAGCTCGTTCCTGTTTCAACAGGGCCTCATGAGGAGATCGATTACTCCGCCAAGTTGAAATTCAGTGATGATGAAGCAGATGAAGAGGGAGACGAGGACAAAAAGGAGAGCAAGAATGTCTCACGGTATGTCAATGAGTGGGTTAGCTACGTGATCTGTTGCCTATAATTACAACTCTTCTTTGGCTATAGAGTGAAAGCATATTATATCGGTTGTGCTTTGGTTTAGTTTTTCTGTTTCACTTTTCTCCCTAGTGAGCAGCAGAGGTCCCAGGATGCTGCAGTCTCTCATTCTCGAGCCTCAGACGGTGGCGGAGAAAGTTGTCACACACCTCCCTTGAATGCTGATGGCGTCCCCCAGCCTTCCTCCAGCAAGCCAGGATGCGCCGAGGAGGGAAGCAGCGGCTGGGGAAACCAAGGAGCGCCATCCAGCTATCAGGTACGGAGTCAAACCGTTACAATGAGTTAATCGGTATGCTGTACTAATTCTATCAGTTATACATTTGCAACACTTTTTTTGTCTTCTTGGCAAAAATATGGTATTTAATATGTACTTTAAAAATAAGTGTGGGTACTTTGAACTGGATCAGAAGTTCAGGTGTGATCAGTGACCCCGATCCTTATTGATCAGAAAGTATTGACACCCCAGTCTATCTGGATCTGGACCACCCTGGTGCTTGTATGCTTGTGTCAGTGCAGATTAAGGCTATAACAGTGTCTGCCTGTATACAGGGGCGCAGGCCTGGATTGGGTGGGCCCCGGGAGCAGCCCTCCCCCCCACCTGGGCCGCTCCTTGGACAGGGGCCGTACTCCTTTTATCGACAGGTAGACCTTTGAATAGGGCCTCATAGAAAAGTCATTCCTGTCATGATCTCATCCACCGCTAGCAGATCAGATTGTGGAGTCATTGCAGGTGCATTTCAATGAATTAAAATATCGCCACGAGTATAAAATGAAAGGAGTTTTCATTAAAAAAGGAAATACCTTTCCGTCTGTCTGCCTGTCTGTATATTCACGACTCACACAGTGATATATTTCAGATCTTTGAGTTGAAGCCAATGAAACCCAATATTTGGACACTCATAAAAGATGTATCATGTAACAACAATGAAAATGGATTTTATTTAAATAGCACTCAGTTGTAAAATACCTCCATGTTTTATTCAGCATATTCCATTATTACTTAATCAAGCTTCTTGTGAATGAATTACAGCGGACACTTCACAATGGGCTCTGTCCCTCAGTCTGAATTAAGTTTTGGGTGATATGTAAACATTTTCCAACCGATATTCGTCAGTCCAGCAAATGGCGATGTACAACAGAAGCTGCAAAGGAGTTTCTGTCTACCAACAGCATTTTTGTGTTTGTTTTTTTTTTTTTTTGTCTTGGGCTGCCACTTACGGTCAAAAAAAAGAACTGTAGGGATCTGTTGATTATGGATCTTTTTCAACTCCACTTCCTTTCATTCAACTTTCTAATGATATATTTGGATAAAGTTCTCTGAGAACAAGCTTCTAGTTCGTCCAGTGCTTGTGCATCCAGTTACATAATGTTCCTATGGTGAAATTCCTCGTTTTTAGTCATCTTTAATGCCATTAGAATTTAAGGAGTTATGGACATTTGGCATTTTATTGGCTAAACGTCATCAAATGTAAAAGATATTGACACCTGAAATATTTCACTCTGTGAGAAATCTTGAGTTTTGGATTTTGAACAAAATAATTAAAATGATCATTTTTGAGATGCACCTGTTTTAGTTTGAAACCCACTCTTGTGTTCTTATGTTGTATCACTGTTTGAGATTCATTCATTTATCAAACATCCCAGCTGTGTCATCTTCAGGACTGAAAGCTGCATCTTTGCACATGAACCTTCTGTAACTCTGTAGGACCGACAGCACAGCCAGGGGACAGCTCTTGGTCCGGGGAAACCTGCTGCTGTCCAGCTTCAGCCAGGAACAGGAGGTCCTGCCACTTCTGGCCAGCCTAGCTTGCTGGTCCACGGGACCCAGGGGGACGATGAGGATGAGACTTGGCGTCAGCGCAGAAAACAGTCCTCCTCTGAGATCTCTGCGGCTGTGGAACGAGCCCGTCGCCGGCGTGAGGAGGAGGAACGTAGGATGGAGGAGGAGAGGCGGGCGGCATGTGCTGAAAAGCTGAAGAGGCTGGATGAGAAGCAGCAGCAGCAAGGCAGCAGCTCAGGAGCTGGCAGCAGCAGTAAGACCCCCAGCCTGGATGGGAACTCTGCCGCTGCTACAGCCGGTAGCCCCAGTCCGTCTGTTTCAGCATCTTCACCCAACATCAGCCAGCCAGCGTCCCCTTGTGTTGATATTGAAGAACCTCCAGTCCTAACAGTCCATCCAGGGACCACTTCTGGATCCACTGACCGTCGGAGAGCCAGTAGCAACAGTAGCCATGACTCCACTGCTGGTGAGTCTCACAAGAAACTGGCCAATTCCTCTATGGTTCATCTGACACTTTAATCTCTTGATTAAACAACCGTTTTCATCTTTTATTCAGATGTCCAGCAGTGTCCCCAGCCTGCTGTATCCCAGTCACAGCAGCCCTTACTGGATTTACCTCCATCAGTGGAGAGCAAGGAAGAGGCCGTAGCTAGTTCTCATGTCCGTGCAGGAGGTGGGGGGGAAAGAAGTGTGGAGCCAGTAAAGGTTGAGAACTCTGCTGGGGGAGCGGGCCGTCAAGCCAGTGGTCCTACTGGCCAGGGTTACCCAAAGTACCAGAAATCTCTACCACCTCGCTTTCAGAGGCAGCAGCAGGTCAGAATTGTCTGCTGTCATGTAAATAAAGAGCTTTTTATATTCTAACCAAAACAAAATCATTGTTACATTTCTTTTCTAAATCCTCCTGCTCTCTTTACATTTTAATTTTAAACCTGAAATATACATAATCATTAATTTTTTTTTTCTTCCTTTCTCCAGGAGCAGCTTCTGAAGCAGCAGCAACAGTGGCAACAACAGCAACACAGCCAGGCATCACAAAGCCAGCTGTCTCCTCAGCCTCAAGGTCCTTCACCAGGTTCCACCCCTCAGCCGGGCCCTGGGCCAAAGCAGGGCGGACCGCTGTATCAGCCGGGCAGCATGGTCCGACCTCCTCCTCTGCCTATGAATTTTGATCCACGTTGGATGATGATGCCATACATGGACCCTCGCATAATGCAAGGCCGCCCTCCTCCCATGGAATACTATTCAGCTGGCATGCACCCATCAGGTGAGCACGTGCAAGATTACAAGAAAAGCGGATGATTATTATCATGAAACTAATGTTTCCTTTAAAATAATGTAATTTTTGCAGGGATTATGGGTCGTGAACGATCCGATTCAGGCGGCTCTGGTTCAGAACCTTTTGATAGACAGCAGCAACATCCAGGCCACCCTCACCGTGGGACGCCCCCTATGGATCCTAAGCTTGCCTGGGGGCCAGAGGTGTTTCCTGGTGGAGCTGAGAACCGTGGGCTTACATCTCCATTGAGGCAGAAACAGGCCCTGGAGGAGGAGGATGTAGTGAAAGGACCCAGGTATGTATTTATAATTTCATTTTGATGAACATTTGGGTTTAGTCTGTTTAGAAATTCAGTGTTTTAAAGACGTTTTCAAACCCCTTATCTACACTCCTACAAATCTACACATTTTTTTGAAAATATGTGCATTTTTTTCTTAAATGAGCAGATGAGTGAGACACTTTGCAAATGTAAAAAGACAATAAAAATTTAAAATAAGAACAAAAAATGGCAGTCTCTTATTTCAAGTTAATAGTATCTAATTATCTTATTTTAAGGGTAAAGATTCTCATTCCGTTGGCAGATAATCTTATTTACTTACTCAAATTAAGGTTAAATACACTTAAGAAGATTTTACTCATTTTTAGATCCCTTTTACAGTAAATTTCAGGTTTTATCACATTAATGCCTGTTGATATGATTTCAACTTACAAAAATCAGTACATCATTTTAAAGTGGATGTGATTTTCATCATTTTATTTAGGCAAAGCTCAGTAACTGTATATTAGTGGGAAGCATTCATTTTACCTTCTGAAGATATTGGTTTTAACTTGGCTTCCTCCCGTCTTAAAATGCATTTTTAAGCTGTTGAATTTATATAGGGTGCTGGTCATCCAGATTTACTATAGCTGTAGTTCCCAGTTGCTGATATATTTTGTTTTTATGTAGTTAATTTACTAACTTAATTACGTTAATTATTTTCTTACATTTATATGCATCTTTGACTTTAATTACTTGTCAATTTTGAACTTGTGTGTCTCCATTTAGAAGTGACACTCCTCCACACCGCCCGAGAGAGAGCGGACTGGGACCAGTTCAGCAGCCCAGCTCATCAACTGGGACCTCCAGTCAAACTCCTCCTCCTCCTGTTGGTGTGCAAGTTGGCAACCAGGGAGGCACACCTCATCCTCATCATTACATTGGAGGGAGGGGAAACTACAGCAACTTCCCTGACCAGGGTGCCAGGATTCCCCCCCACCCGCAGCAGAGGCCTGGTGAACGGGGTAACCACCCCCACAGCTTCCCCCACCCAGATGATGGGCCTTCTAGAGGATCTCAGCAGGTGCAGATATGGGGAGCTCCACATTCTCATTATGATCGTAATGGCCGTGCAGACATCCCCACCGTGGAGGGCAACTCCCATCTTCCCCACCATCACAGCCACCACCATCAGCCGCCTCAGTTCCCCCACAAACCAGATAACAGTCGTGACAGGGTCACCGAGGCTCATGGGAAGAAGACAGACTCTTCTCCGCCTCTCCAGCAACCATCCCTGTCATCCTCATCCTCTTCCTCCTCTGCCAGGGAGGATGGCAAAGTGGCCCAGCATCACCCCCAACTCCTGAGGGAGGGTGAAGCTGGTGTCAATCCTGGTGAGAGAGGCAGCAGTGGCAACGCCAGCAACAGCCACATGAAACCAGACAAGTCAGGCCCCACGTTTCTGTCCCATTCGAACCAAAATCCTCTCCAACATGGTGGTCAGAATCAGACTCAGCAGCATTCTCAACCCAAATCGAACCAAAGAGGAGGGCGTGAGCATAAAACGGAGACACAGTGGGGCCCACGACCTGGAAGCAACGCTGTGGGTGGGGGTTCATCCCACGGCAGGAGGGGTAACAATGCAGGAGTAGGGAGCAACCCTCGCGGAGGAGAGGATTCCTCCAGTGCTCCATCAGACCACAAACCCTCAAACCAAACGGGAGGCAGTAACCCCCACAAGAGGGCCGGTCCAATCAAGAAGCCCCTTGTGAAGGAAATAAAGAGAGAAGGAGGGGATGTGGATGGAGGAGAAAAACAAGGAAAAGACAAAGAGCAAGATGGTGGCCAACCCACCTCCACAAAGCAGGATACATCTTCCATATCGCAGAACTCCTCTAATGCAACAAAAGAAGAGCAAAATCATGCTCCTAAAGCCAGGAGCGGAGGAAAAGAACGATCCTCTGGAGGTGGAGGGGGGTCCGGGAGAGGCTCCAAAGATGTAGACTCATCATCTTCTGGGTTTTCCTCCAGGAGGGACAGAGAACGATCCTTTGAAAGAGGTGGTGGTTCCCACCATCCTGGAGTACCCGCCAAGGGGGGCAGACCTAGTCGGGGACGAGGAGGAGAGTTCTATCGCGGTGGCCGTGGTTACAGGGGGACCTTCACCGCCAGTACTGGACCTACAGGCGGAGGTCGGGGTAGGATGGGTGGTAGGAGTGGGCGGGACTACCGTTCATCTGGTGCCGGAGGCCACCACCAAGAAGTAAAGGGTGACGGATCTGGAGCACGGCACGGTCAGGATCGGTCTCAGCATAACCCTGCCAGAGCAAGAAACCGCAGTGAAACCCGCAGCGAAGGCTCAGAGTATGAAGAAATCCCTAAGAGACGGAGGGAACGAGGCTCGGAAACCGGCAGCGAGAGCGGCGGCAGTGACCTCGGTCCCTCGGATAAAGAAGAGCACCACAAACCCAACTCCAAGAACTGTTCAGAGAACGTCAGTGCCACAGGAAACATCCCTTCAGTGCAACCTAAAGTTTCTCAGGCCCGAGTTTTTACTCCCAGAGGAGTGCCCTCTAGGAGGGGCAGGGGTGGAGGAGGTGGAGGTGGAAACGTGTACAGGGGCAGTGGCAGCATTGGAGGACAAGCTGGGGGACACCGGGTGGGACACGGCTCAGGTTCTTATAGTGGGTATTCCAAGTCCACAGCTTCAGGTCGGAAACAGCAAGGTCCACCTCCGACCTCTGGACCCAAAGATCTGGGTCGAGGAGGGGGTGCAGGAGAGAAGAAGGACAAGGTAGCGGATGTTGGGCAGAATCTGGGGGCCAACCCCCCTCCACCACCTTTGCCTGCCACCACTCCTCCAGCTGTGGGGTCTGCTGAGAATGGAGGAGTGACCACCCAGCAAGCTTTAACCAGTCCTGCCCCGAACTCTGGAGGCCCGAATGGTCCCCCTCTTCCCACTAACCGGGGCCACCCTCCAGGTGGGTTTGAGAGACCCCCAAGACGCCGCCGTCATGGTCGTTCTCAACACCAGCAGGACAAGCCACCCCGCTTTCGCAGACTGAAGGAGCGAGAGAACGCTGCGCGCATCAATGGAGGAGTCGGGGTCATCGGTGGAGGGAGACCGTCATCTCCTCCCATGAATTCAGTTCAGGACAGTAACGGGGCTCCAGTTCCCGCTGCCATTACGGGAAACACCCAGAATGCCAACCACAGCCCCACGCTAACAACCAACAACAACAGCGTAGGTGGGCAGCTTAATAATGCAAACAGCCACCACCATCACCACTACAACCAGAGCAACGCTGGTCCAACCCACCCCCAGCACCACCACAACCACGGCGCCAAGTCTCCTGACTTCACCAATCAGAACTCAGATCAGGCCAATGAGGAGTGGGAAACCGCCTCGGAGAGCAGCGACTTCACCGAGTTCAGAGACAGGGAGGCAGGAGGTGGGAAGCCCTACTCCTCTCACCATCACCCAGGAAGAGGAGGAGGAGGTGGCGGCGGGGGAGGAGGTCTGGTCGATCGAGATGTGAGCGGCAAAGAGCCATCGGCGAATAAACGAAGTTTCTCCAGTCAACGTCCTGGGATGGAGCGACAGAACAGGAGGGTCAACACCGGAGGAGGTGGAGGGAGAGGTCCTCGCGGCCCCCCAGGTGGAGGCTCTGGTGCTCCCGCTAACGGAGGGGGGAATCGGGGGGAGAAACGTGGCAACTGGCCATCACCGAAAACCAGGAAGTGATGGAGTATTATAACGTTTTATTAGTTGACCCCTCCCACGCTTCCATTTTAAGCCCTACTGGTTGTTATTTGGTAGCTTATTTGTCCACAGCCCCTAACATTAGTGGATCGTGACGTATATGGAGATGGTTTTCATATTAACTTCAGCTGAAGCCTACCTTCTTTTTACATTATCCTCTGTACCGTCCGTTATTGTGAAATTACCTCTTTTATGTCTCGCTCTCCTCTCATTCATCGACTCCCCATTATGTTTTATTTTTTTTAAGTTCTGCACCATTCTTTAAACGTGCTGTGGTTGCATATGAGAAGTGTGTGTGGATGCATTGCTAAGATTCCCACATGCTCCTCACATACTTGGCTAGACGAGCACAAACACGGCATCTTTAAGAACACATCAGTTAGATTGGGTTAATTTTGTAGTTTCATAAATACATTTCCACCTCAATCAAGCCTCGGGTGGGACTCAGGTTGTACAGGTCGGCATTAGTTCCCTCTTAAAGGCAAAAGAAAAAATCCTTTTTGATAAAAACATACCATAAATGGTTGAGTTTTCTGCCGTCTTTCTTAGTTTTCAGTTGAATTTCTGCCTCCTTCATACACAGCTCTGTAAAGAAGGTGGTTAGATACTCCTCATTCCCCCTAGTTTCTCCATGAAAGCTTTGTCTGCTTCCTCCCCGGTGCTCGCCTCCAACTGCTTTGATTTGTCTGAAATGTTTTTGTTGCTTCAGATAGATGGTGTGAATTTTATTTTTGCTCTAAATTGTTAACCTGCTCTGACATTTCAGTAATTGTTTGTTGCTCCTTTTCTTTGTGGGATTTCTGTTCCTGGCCTCATCGTAGCAAAATCCTTACCTGCAGAAATTCTCCAGACTGCAAAAATCCCCAATAAATATAGTTTGATAAAATTTGTTTACTGTATTGATAGCATGATGGCTCTATTTTAACAACCATTATTTCCTCAGTGACCAGCATTTTATGAGTTTTTTTTTTTTTTTTTTTCCCTCTTCCCAAAATTTAAATTTTGACTGACTGAAGGGGAAAAAACATCTTTAAATGTTGGTCAAGATGTTTAAAGCAAATGTTTATTCTTTAGTAGATAATTGTAAATGTTCTAATAAGCACTCCTTGTAGTATAAAACTTTTGTTTCATTTCATTTTTTCTTTTTGTGGTAACATGTTTTGGGGATGTTACTGGACGGGTTTTGCTGTCTGGGCCCACAGAACGGAGCCAGTGTTGTACCTTTTTAACCCTCCCCACCCACCCACCCACTCCCCCTGCTGTCATGGGTGGCCCCATGCACAGATTAATCACAACTAGAAGGACTGGATCTGAGAAAAATCACTTCTCAGAACGCGCACAGACAGATGGGATTGGCCGTTAACAGAACATGGTGGCGATGCAGGACAATGCCGAACACCTGACGCGTGTCATCTTGTGCGGTTCACGTGATCCGTGTGATTTTTACTTGCAACAAAATAAATAAAAAGGTAACTCAGAGTGACGTAGGATTACACTCATAAAGCGTAGATTTTATCACATGTAGGAGATGTAAAGCAGCTTATAACAGCATCCAAAGTGAACTAAAGCGATTTCCTGATTTGCATCCATTCTGTCACTGCTGTAAGTTGGGGCTCTTGTTTGTTTACTGACAATAGTTTGAAGATTGTCTTTGGATGTTGTGAGTAGGGCATTTGGTGAATTGTGTGTGTGCGCGCATGTGTGTATGCTTGCGTGGATGTGTTTTTTTTTTTCTGGTGTTATTAACTCGGGGAAGGGCAAGCACTTTCTGCCTTGTCCCCCCACCCCCCCCACCCCACCCTCACTTGTGATTTAACAGATTTAAATCTTCTTAAATACATCCACACGTATACATTCAGCCGTGTGTATATGTTCAGCATCCTAATGAAGACTCTGCAGTGGGAAAATGTCACTATTTTGTTTTTTTCTTTTGTGTGTAATTTAAAGCATCTGTTCTCCAGTAGGCTAGTGAAGTTATTTTTTTTTTTTCCACTCTAAATTCCTCTTAGCATGAAAACACCGCTGGGTGCTGCCTGCATTTGCCTGTTACTGGTTTCTACATTGATAGCTGTACATTTAACACTGGCTCAAAGAGTCTCCCATCCCTCCTTAATGTTGACGTGCACATCATTGTATGAACCCATGTTAAAAAGATAAAACGGGAATAGTGTGTTCCAATGAAAATCAAAGATTGTATTATGTTTCCAGCATTACAGAGGTACACAGAGTGGTTCAAGCTGTTTTTAGCATTTATGGTTTTTAGTAAAAAAAAAGCAACAAAAAAAAAAGGAGCAGTAATATACACACTTGTATGTATATTGGTATGTATCTAAGTTTTGTCTACCCCCAACTTACATTCCCACAAACAAATGTTGCAATTTTTAGTTCAAGGGAGCAATGTACAAGCAGAGAAGTGTCTTATTATAATAAAGTTATACAGAGAAGGCAAAAGTTAAATAAACTACTTTTGATTTAATGGACAATTATTGCATGTGTCATTATTAAAGTGAAATGGTTTTTTTTTTTCTCTGCCAACATGCAAAGAGGTGCAAGAATGAGTGAGCTCAGGAAACATGATTTAACGGATACAGACTTTTACAACTTGTTACATTTTCTCTACAGTTGGAGACCCTGTTTGACATCGTTCACAAAGTATGGTAAACCATAGAAGCGCCTTGCTGTTTAATGTGTCCGAGCATGGTAATGAAAGGAAGATGAAGTAAATATAGGTCTGCAGTGATTTACCTGAAAAGTTACAACCTTGCAAAATATTGGTCATAAGTTTGTATAGATGTCTGGTGTGGGCGTTGCTGGCTGTTTTTCTGAGGCTTTTATTTTTTCTACATTGATATCGAAATTATATTGTATCTATATTCTGAAATTAGGAAATCGTGATATAAATTTTGGCCATATCATTCAGCCCTGTCCGCAATCTTGATTTATGCAAAATGAGAAAAAGAAATTTATTAGTCTCACCATAGGTTGCTGGTATTGTTTTCAAACGCTTCTCATTTTGTGACAAAGTAAAATTAATGGAAGACATTTATGGTTCCCCTTGACTGCTTAGTCTTTTAGGTTCCTACAGTCTTTAAATTAGATGTCATGGTCTAGATAAAATATATAGAGTTGAGAGAGATTATCTAGATAAAATATTTTCAGGCATGAATTCCTCTGCAATATTCAAAATTCAAAATTGTTCCATATCATCTGTAGCCTGCAAGCAACCATCATTTTTCGTCCTCCATCTTGTATTTTTTTCTTTTTCTGCACTTCCATTCAAAATCTGTTATACAACCAATTATTATAAAATTGTTTTTGTTTTTCATTTGTATTTTTGCTTAAAGTTGACTAAAGCTGAGCAGAGAAGTTAGATTAAAGAATAGAATATGTACATGGCAACTGTAGGAACTGTTATTACAAATAAAATTGTAGATAGAAATTTTGTTTAATTGCAAGTCTAGAATCTCGCTATTTTTTTGATCAATGCAATGCAAAATTGTGCGTAGAAGGAGGGGGGTGCATCATTACTCAGATATTTACAATCTGAGGAGTAGGTTGAACAACGATCAATGAATAGAAAAACTTTTCAAACGGAGTTGGTTCTAAGTCACTATCGGAGAGAGAAATTGAAAATGACTGCACTGGCATTGAATTAGCTGCATTCATTGAAAAAGCTAAATATTAAAACAAAAAACAAGCACGATCGACATCTATCAGTTTTTTTTCACACTCTCAACCAGTGATGCACCTTCTGCCCTGTATGCAAGAATGTTAACAACACTTATTCTGGTGTGTGTTCAAGGTGGCTCTTGGGATATCTGCCTTAAGAGGTTTAAATTTGTCAGACTTGGAGGAAAACCTGTGGCAGATAAATATCTCCAGAGAGACTTTACACCCCCGCTGGCTGGGGGAATCCAAAGGGTCCCGGGACAATGAGCTGCACTTTGGAATCTTACTGAGCCGGGTGTAAAAAAAAAAGAGGAATAAATAACATTTTGATGCCACCAGTTCCTGTCGTGAAAAGCCGATGCTATGTGAGTAAAGTAAAAAAAGGGCCTAATACAGTCTGGTTTATTTTTTAGAGTTTGTTTCATTTTAATTTTTTTTATAGTAAGTTATAGTTTCTGTTTATTTTACTTAGTATGTGTAAAGTGATTTAGCAGTGGCTTTCAGATTTTAATTTTGGAGGGTCTTGGAAAAGTTTCTAGAAAAAAATATCACACCACCTTTGCTTTTTCAATTCTTAGTCTAAAAGTATATTATCTGAATAATACAATGAACACGACCCAAAACAAGTTTGTCTAATAATACAAAAAATAAAAGTTGGTCTCGAAATTGCTCCATTGGTTATGTACTGCTAGGAGTCACCACAAGGCGGCAACAGCGAGCAAACAGACTTCGTGGGGAGAGGAAGATCCTGCAGGGTGAACCGGGAGGGGGTGTCCATTTTATTTACAGTTGAAAAATAGCTTCGTAACTAATAATCTTTTTTCTTTAGCTTTTAAAGTTAAAGAAAGCTAACAGGTACGTGGTTGTTCTATTTAAACGGCTATATATAACAAAAAGGACAAAAAGCAGGGTATAACCGGTTTCGATGGAGGGCAGATCTCCGTCTTGAGGCCTGTTATCTGACGCTGCGCCATTAGCGGTTTTTAACTTGGCGAGCTAACGTTGGTTTCATTAACCACGGCGTTTATCTTCCTACAGATATTCTTAAATACAAAAACAAACAATTGTTTTAAGTATGGTGACTTGTTGGGACATAATATAACAATAGTTTATTAAATGTAGCCTTTTAAAAGAAACTGAAAATTAAACATTTTATGATTTGGTATTAGCCGTTTGAGCTGCGATGTGATACTTTCCTGCACAGGCCATGTATGTCCAATAAGGGTTTTAAGTCATTGTACCCTTTGACCGAAACATTTTAGTACATTTATTGACGGATATTAAATGATTTAGACATTTGGTGTATTCACGAAATCGTACACAAATAACAGCGACTGACCACAGGTGTTAAGCAGCTACTCGATTTTTAAAATATTATTTCTCTAATTAATTCTGTATTTTATAGCGTTGTATGAGTATTCTATTGTTAGAAATAGTTTTACTGATTCTGTTCTGGATTTTTTTTCCCACACGGATCCATATTGGACCTAAAGGCAGATGTTAAATGGTTGTGTCTCTTTACTGTTCTAGGTCTTTAGAGATGAGCAGTTCAGAGGAAGTGTCGTGGATTTCCTGGTTCTGTGGACTGAGGGGGAATGAATTTTTTTGTGAGGTAAGTCACCCATCTCTCCAATTGCTATGTTTGCATAAAATTACATAAAATGGAAAAATTAAAATATGGGTTTTCATTTTTAATTGCTTTGCCCCTGTTCCTCATGATAATATTTTGACCTGGCATAACTGTATAATTAACTAATCAATTTTACTTGGGTTGTCATAAGATATCAACCCCATTTCCATTGTGGTTCTGATTCACTTTGTACAGATACCCTTCATTAAACATGAGGTTTTAAATACTGTTCAGATTCTGTTCAGATTCCAAGGTCCTTTTGTTTCTAATGGCCCTGCTTCGATACCTCAAAATGATGTCATACTAAGGAGGTTAAAAGTCCTCTGTTTCTCAGTTAACGTGTTTACATGCTCACTAGAAACCCAATATCTGGGAAGTCAGATGAACTTAACATCAGATCTGACTTGTTAAGATGCACTGCAGACATTAGATATTCAAGAAATTCTTGTCAACATGTTCCTGGCTGCTATCACCTTTCATGCTCACTGGATTAGCTTTCGAAGTAAAGACTGGTGGTAGAAAGTGGTGCTTAAAGTATTCATGGGTACACAGAGCAGAGAGGATGCTGTAAACTAAGTATGTTATGAGAGAGCTGTCAGTCCTTCAGATGATTTTTTTTATTTCTGTGAGAGAGAGCAGGGGTTAACCAGCCTGTAGTTTGGCTGCACTTTTGAACCAAACAATGTGGATGAAATAGTTGTAGCCCTCAGGCTATTTAACCATAAATGTCCTACTTGTTACATAGTTTACATGGTAACCTCTAGGGCTGTGTGATTTACCAAGAAATCAAATAAGGATGGCCCAGTGGACCTCTATTGGCCATCCTGTAGGAGGGATCAGAGCCATCTTTTTTCTCTTTTCCTCCCTTTTTTCCTCTCTTTTACACCTGCAGTATATTAACCTCAGTGCTCCATCAATAAGAACTGAAGAAGCCTCTTTTATGAGAGGTGAAACATCTGGAAAACTTCACATCCAGCTGCCTAAACTGAACTTTCTTTTTAAATTTTTCCTCTGCACTTACATGAATATACATGTTTGGCTGCTGTGTTTTACTGTTTTTATGGCATTAAATGTTATTGTGTCAGGATAACAACAATCTTGTGAGACTTCACTATTGCATGGAACAAAGCTTTTAGCTCAAATGCATCAATCTGTGATCTCTCTGCAACTCTTTCCTTCTAAGTGGCAGAAAACATTCTTTAAAAGTATTACTGCCACCTAAAGGCCAAACTGAGAAACAGTGTGTCTTACTGAAGCAGAACAATGGGTTGCTCTGCAATTCTGAAAATGCGTGTTGTTAAATTGCTGCTATATTGCAGTCGCACTTAATTTTCAACCTTATCTCTTTACAAACTGGATAACCCGAAGAATGTTGGTACAAGCGGGTTTCTAAATGCATGCAGCCCGGCTCATGGTGTTGGACCAGAGCACGTTCAACAGTCGTTGAGACGAGCTCCTACAATCACTGGAGTTTAAAACCCTTGATGTGGACGGTTTTAATTATCTGAAAATCTGTAGATTATGACCATCAATGTTGGTATTCTGCAGGTCTACCTTTATTATGCAAAAACAAGGATATGGGAAATTATTTATTTATTTTTTTCTGACTGCATTACCTTTCCATTTTCTAAAACAAAGCCTCTCCCCCCCCTCCCCCGCCATCAGTCCATCTTTCCTCTTACGGGTGTGTTTAATCCTTCGTCTCTTGAGTTCTTCACTTTCTGCTTTTCAAATTTAGGATAACAAAAATCCCATCAGTTAAAGATCATGTTGACCTCAGTAAAAGGGGCACAGTGATGCGTCTTCATTTGACTTGCTCTGTTTTATTGAACTACAGGTGGATGAGGACTACATCCAGGACAAGTTCAACCTGACAGGCCTCAACGAGCAGGTTCCTCATTACCGCCAGGCTCTGGACATGATCCTGGATCTTGAGCCAGGTCTGTGTTCTGAGTATTTCACCAACTTGATGCTTGTAGAAGTTTAAAGACTGAACATAGAACTGAACAGTGGATGTTTGACTTTCTTCTGTTGCGGGTGTTTGGCTGATCCATTGTCATTTTTCCCAGAAACTGTTTTTCATTTTTCCCCTCTTAACTTCTTTTATTTCATCTTTTTCATTGATGTTGCTTCATCAGAAGCTTCCCTTTCCTTTTTACTCGTGCCTGATGCTGCGTTCCATAGTCTGGCTGCAGACTATTTAAAAGTGATTCCATGAAACATTGCTTCACTTTGTCCATCTTCAGATGAAGAGCTGGAGGATAATCCCAACCAGAGCGACCTGATCGAGCAGGCGGCCGAGATGCTTTACGGCCTCATCCACGCACGTTACATCCTCACCAACCGAGGAATCGCGCAGATGGTAGGTCACCCAACGGGTCACTGTTATTGCTTGGCTGAATATGGTTGACTGCTAATCGGACTTAGGAGTTATTCATATATTTAAAAATAATAAAGCAATTTTAATAGAGACTTAAAACAACAACAATCCAATTAGTTGCTCTGTGTTAAATTGTCAGGATAAAGGAACAAATAAAATAATTGACTTCTATAATTCATCTGCAAATGAATATATGCAGTTTTTGTTTGGATCTTTTTGTTTTTTGATAAAATCAGCCATTTCTTCTATATTCATATTCATACAGTTGATACCAAGAACTATTTTAATACCACTCTAGTTGTGTTAAAAGATTTAATTGCAGTTTAATCTGGTGGTTCTAAAACCTTTTCAGATCAAGCTTCCTTTAGAGAAGCAAAATCTCCAAACCACATTGAATTTGAATATATTAAGTGTAAAATATGAGCAGATTATTTTGCTTGATTTAACTTATTAGAGCTCATTGTGAAGCATTTTATTTGAATCTGTCAACGGCAGTGTTGTATAATGTCTTCTATTACGATAGAAAGAAGGGAAACTGTGCTCATTCTTTTGTTTTGTTTTTTTTTTTTATAGGAAAATCTAGATTGCAAATGCTATATAATATTATGTTTTATTTCTTACCAGCTGGAAAAGTACCAGCAGGGAGACTTTGGATATTGCCCACGAGTATATTGTGAGAATCAGCCCATGCTTCCTATTGGTGAGTTAGAATGATGCTTCATAGCTTTAGACTAACAGCAGCTTTTTAAGCCTTTCTTTCTGTTGTTTGATTTTACTTTGACTGAACAAGGTTTTTCTGTTATGAAAGGTGTAATTTTTTGATACATGTGACTTGCAATCCTGTAAATTCAACTCACATTTTCCCCATGACTTTCCGCGTCATTAAGTTTAGCTGCAACCTGTGTCCAAGTTTGAACCTTGTTTACTTCTCTTGTTCGTCTGCAGGCCTGTCAGACATCCCTGGAGAGGCCATGGTGAAGCTCTACTGCCCCAAATGTATGGATGTTTACACACCCAAGTCCTCCAGACACCACCACACAGATGGAGCCTATTTTGGCACCGGGTTCCCCCACATGCTTTTTATGGTTCACCCTGAGTACAGGCCCAAACGGCCCGCCAACCAGTTTGTCCCACGGTTAGTAAGACAGACAGACGCCCGCAGCCTCTTTTATATATGTTCTAATGTTTGTGTGTGCAGAAAAAAAAACTCAGACAGGAAAAAGGGTTCAGTTTTAGGTGTTTAATAAAGCTGATAATTAATCATTTTTTGCTGTTCCTGCAGAACAGTCACCTGATGTCTGTCTCTTACCGTTTGTTTCCCACAGTCTCTATGGCTTCAAGATCCACCCCATGGCGTACCAGCTACAGCTGCAGGCCGCCTCCAGCTTCAAGAGCCCTGTCAAGGCTATCCGCTAGGAGCCTTGGAGCAGGAAGAACGAGGAGGAATGTGGAGAAAGGAACGTCAGGAACGAAACACATGGAGAGGGGTCACCTGTATATCCACATGTGCTCCCTCCCCATCATGAAGACTGTATTATTTTTGATTTAGATTAGCCCATATGGGGGGAAAAAGGTAAAGATTTAAGTAAAAGCAGGAGAGGAAAATAAAACACACCGAGCCGTGATTTATGATGAGAAACGTACACACACACACACACACACTTAGACAGGGCAACAGACTTTAGGTTTACTGTACCGAACTCATCTGTGCCAAAAACAGAAGGTTGGGGGAAGCTGAAAGCAGAGGGGCTGCTCAGCACCGCAGGTTGGTTCTTTGTTTTACTTTACTGATGGAGAGAGAAGGTTTAAAACGTTCCAACGTGTGAGTCGGCAGACAGCCCCGGCTCGGTGCTGCTTCTGTAAACCCTCCGTCTTTGGTAAGCTTCCTCTCCCCTTTGAGCTCAGGCCGATGCTTGGAAACACAGTTTGGATGCTGCTAGCAGGTGGATTTCTCTTCATCGCTCATTTCAACACATAAGAACCAACAGATTTCTGGGATGGTTTTGTGAAACTTTTGTGTTAAATCTGCCTTAAGGTACAGGAAAAAAAAAAAAAAAGGATTGTTTTAGGAAACGAGACAAATCTGACTTTTTGGAATCGTCAAACAATTGTAATAAACGACCCTGTGTAAATTTCTCCCGCTGTCTGTGCATGCGTGAAAGCAGCCGTCTCTGTCATATTAATAAAATGCCCCCTCCCTCCCCAGCAGCAGATTTGTACGATCAGATTCCAGCTCCTCAGAAATGGTTTGATGTCTGCGGTTAAGTCCGGCTCATATCAGCTGACTCTGACTGCTGATCCGGTAGTAAAGATCTGCGTATTCCTTTAGTTATCTATCAGTTATTCAAGGCTTTGGCTTCAGTCCATTTAGAAACGGAGAAATGATTTCTAGGCTTTGTTGTTTTCAGCTATGATAAAACAGTTTATTTAGTTTTTACCACTATAACAAACTCGATGTAAATGTGACTTTCTGAGTTAGATAAATGCATATATTTCCTCTTATTGCCTGAAATAAATATCAGCTGGAAATTCCGGTTATTTTTCACATCTAACAAAGACAGGATTCAAACATCGTTCTGTAACATTTTGATTGTGGTCTGCTGTTACTTCATTCTCAGTATTTATTTTATAGTAAATAATTTACACTCTGTCCCAATTTTTGACAGTGGAAAAAATGTTTTCCCCAGTTACACAGTACAACATTCATATCTGTCATGTTTTAAGTCTGGATATTTTTGGGAAAAAGACGGATCTTTTCTATGATCTCCCTTTTGCTTGTAGATTTTTCTATTTGGATGAAGTCTATCAAACGTTTTAGTTCAAGGTTGGCTTGTCTGTTTAAGTTACTGAAGGAAAACAGTAAAATTTACACTTGCCCAATAATTGGACAAATTGTAATTTTGTAGCTTGTTCTTTACTTTGTTTTTGCCAATACCTGATGTTTAGTCCTTATCTTGAGGCTGGATCAGATGCCAAAGTACTTTTGGGAAGTTTTGCAAACAAATTATATTAAAGTTCGTTTAAATTGGCTGTTTTTAGGATACCGTTGTCCAGGTTTCATAAATCATGTTACTCATCAACTTAAAGGAGAGTGGATCTATGGTGTAGATACCAAAAACAGGTCCTTCTACCCACTGTTCAGTTTATTTATTTAGGGGAAAAGGCGGATGATAAAACTACACCAGTTAAGGGGTTTGTGCTCAAATTGACCGAAGATGAGAAAAAAATCTGATGAAAATATTCCTTTGTTTAATTAAAAAAATCCACAGCTGCTGGATTTTCTGGAACGTGTGAAGAAGTATTGAGTTTTGAAACTTTTCTGCTTCAAGCTCTAAGTAACAACAGATTTATGAGATTTGAGGACTTGTTTGCTTTCGGGATTTACTTGATCATTTTAACCATTTCATACCTCTAAACCAGCTCTCCAATTATGTATTAACTCCAGCTGGTGTTAAATCCCCTCTTAATCGTACGAAGAATTAACTTGTATCTTCATTTTATATTGCAAAATCTTTCCCTATTTGTTTTGGCTTCTGATCCATGTTTGGGCAGGTTTTTGGGGATTATAACACGTTATCAAACCATAACTTAAAGGGACTTTCTGTGATTTGATTAAACTCCTAATAAGAACCCAAGACGTGTCAACATTGCCAAACCAAACTGTTATGGACACACAGAAGGTTTTAGTAGAATAAATTAATCAGCCCATTGATTAATTTTCTTAATTTAAGTGTTTATTTTCTAGATTTTGATGTTTTTTTTTTGCTCACACATACACTGATCTAACAGCAATAGGTTACCTCATGAGCGATAAGGAGCAAAATGTTCAACTATTTCTGAGGAGTTTGACAATGTGAATCCTTCAGTTTGTTCCTCTGCTGCACTGATCCGACCTAAGTCTGTCCTTCATCTTTATTTATGTTCTTTGTCAGAGACGGACTCCAATCACCTTATTAGTTTTTAGTTTGTTTTTTTCCCCCCAGAAACTCAACAGGCCGTCTCCCTTTGTTTGCGTGACTTGAGCAGATTTTCATTTTTGAGGCTTCATGAAAGGAGAAACTGTATTTATATGTCCTGGTTTTAACTTTGTGTTGTTTGTGCGACTGTGGAAAGGTGAGCAGGATTCGGTAACTCAATAAACTTCTATTTTCTTTTCATGCCTTTTGTCTTCTTTGTAATTCACCTTAGTTGCCACTAGATGTCAGCATAGAGAGGATAAAAAATATTCCCTGACCAAACTAGTTCATGGTGACATTTGCAGATTTGTTCATGAGGCAAATGAAAAGCACATAGTTGATGCCTCCTAAAAACAAACAAAAAAAAAACAGTTGCACAAATGTAGTGAACATCCCTGATGTGTGGTTTACTGACGCAGAGTGAGACGTCATTTAAAGGCTCAGGAAACCTTTGCTGATGTTTGACTTTGTGGGAGTGATACCATGAGTTTCCAATAATTATCTTTTTTTATAGTTTAATTTTCTCAGACACTGAATTTTCCTCTTAATCTATTAGTCAATTACCAAAATTACTTCAAACAAAAGCTTGCTATATAATACTGTGTTTAATAACTTTATATAAAAGTTTAACAATGTGAGATGACTGGAAAACACTTTTAGACGTTATTCACATTCTTTTGGGTGTGTCTGATTCACA
This sequence comes from Jordanella pulchra, assembly GCA_034780135.1. NCBI lineage: Eukaryota > Metazoa > Chordata > Actinopteri > Cyprinodontiformes > Cyprinodontidae > Jordanella > Jordanella pulchra. The sequence goes on along the minus strand of JAUZNJ010041775.1, from coordinate 1,853 downwards.
GTGGGTTCTGACCAGATCCTGCTATAGCAAAGCATTCCCAGTAATAGGATGAGGGGTTTTTTCTGGATTACTCTTATTTGCTTCATGGCAAAGCTGTCCTCCGGTATCAAAATATTTATAATCTAGGCTCTGTTGTCAAAACATTGTGGAAATCCTACTCTTTGTTTCTCTTTGACAAACCCCGATCTTTCCCTTCATGTTTGTCTCACCTCTCATGAAAGTTACATTTATATACTGTCTCTGTTTTCCACTTGTACATTATGTTTTGGTACAGTGGGGCATTAGATTTATTTGAGAGCTCATTAAATTCCTCACCATCCTGCCACAGAAGACCTTTGAGAGTCAAGGTGTTCATTCTCCCTTCAGGTAGGAGGACACCAGACCTTAATATCCAGGGGGTTTAATAACGTAAAACCTCCAACTAAGATCAATATTCTAATCACATTGAACTGGTGAGATACAGCTATATGTAAATGTAGTATAAAAATTGTAGTATATGGAATAAAACTGTCATAAGAATTTTTCAATATGTTGTGTGATTATTTACATGTGTGTTACTATTGTCATTTAATCTCTTAATAAAAATGTTTGTGTCCAAAGTATATAGATTTGATAAATGCATTTACAATTGTTTTTGAGAGGAAAAAAAAAATTCAGAGGAAAGTTGAAGGTAGTGACCAAGAAAAATCACTGATAGGATGGACAATCAATCCAAAACTGGAGAAAAAAAACATTTCACAAAGTATAATCCATAAATATCTGAACAATCTGAGTCCCAAATCTCAATATGTGTTTATGGGCGTTGGAAAATGTACTGTAGTGCAGAAAGGGTGGTTTCTTGTTTTGGGGTGTGTCAGCAGTGTTTCACATGCAAACAACAGTAACACAAGATCATAAGATCCCAGTCACGTTACTATAATTAAATGTAGTATATCAATGCTCTGTATTCACACTTATTCATACATTTTAACAGGAAATTGAAGACAACATGTCACAAGTTAAGTTTAAATTGTACAATTTGACCTGAGAAATTAGGATTTGGTCTCTCTTTAGGTCAGGCAGTGTTCTACAGTTGCATTGGCAGCATGACTGGAACGTCTGGGTTTTTCTCATGTGGCTGCTAAGTTTTTCCAGTCAGAGAAAAGGAGGAGTTTTCCTTTTGACTCAAGATATCCTCTGACTTTTTTTATTCTGAAATATTTGAACGCTCATGACCTAAAATGACAGTACTTGTTATTATTCATAACATTTTTAGTCTAAAAAGCTACTTTCTGACTAAAGTCCAACAACTTTTGAATCAATCACTTTGCTTTATTCCACCTAGATGCAACCATTTTTACTCAAATAACTTTTTGCTATACTTTAATGGCTGTCATTGGTATAAAGAAAATGCACCGAAAGTTAAACCGCATTGGGTTCAATTTCTGTAAATTAGAATATCACTTAAGAGGTTTAATTCAGTTTTTTTTTTCAGCAAATAAATCAAACTTTTATTTACTGTGGAGTAATTACACACAGACATGTTTCATGTGTTTTTTTTTTTCAGTTCATTTAAATGATTACACCTTCTTCCTAAAGCTCCTTTCTTTTTTAAAAAAAAAATAGATTAATACATGAGAATGGTGTTTTATGCCGTCTTTCTGTCAGTTATGATAAGAACATAATAGAATATTCAATTAAACCAGCACAACTGATGTACTTTTGAAAATAGCAAAGAACACCAGCAGTAAGCTTATTCCAATTTACTGAATATGACAGTGAAATAAAAGTTGAGTGGAAGGAAGAACTCTGGTAGAACAGGGCATCTAAACAACACACATAACCACAGGATTGATAACGACCAGGACTCTAAT
>JAUZNJ010041765.1:0-33835 GCA_034780135.1 Jordanella pulchra | reverse complement strand
TATATAGATATATAGATATATATATGAAGGAACTTCACCATTCTAGTTTCTCAAAATTCCAGGCTTGTGTAACAGCCGTTAGATTTATCCTTAGATATCTGTAGAAGACAGGTTTCATCGTTAAAGGGTGACATGTGTGCTAAAGTGCCCTCTCACAAGCCAAAATGCAAGCTAATATGACCTCTTGGGAGCCAATACGTATGCTAAAGTTCCCCCTCGTAAGTCAAAATACATGTTTAAGTGCCCTCTTAACCAAAACGCTGTCCAGAGTTCCCCCTTGGGAGCCAAAATGCATGCTAAAGTGCCCCCTTGGGAACAAAAATACATGTCAAAGATCCCTCTCGTAAGCCACAACGCATGCTACAGTGCCCTCTTACCAGCTAAAATGAGAGCTAAAGTGCCCCTCTACACTGGTGCAGTGGTTAAAGGGGACTGTGAAGTCTGTCCTTACCACTGCACCCGTTATGCACTTTGTATGAGGGTAAAGTGTGACCCCATGGCTCAAGTAATGGATTTGGTGGTTCCAGTGGGGACCAAGGGTGTATGGGTCGATTGGCTGTCTCTTGCAGTATTACGAGGGTGGCCAGGCATGACTACCCACCTTTTGGGGGTAGATTATAGGGACATGTCACAGAGTGGTGAGTTACCAGCCAGGTGTGTTGTGGTTCCAGGAGGTGTAATAGTCTGGCTGAGAGCCATAAGGGATGCTCTAGATTCTGGTGGTCCCCTCCCCCATGACTTCTCAAGGACTTGCCCTAGAGGGTAGAAAATGTGCCCCATCTACTTCAATTGCCTGCTAGTAGTGAAGGGACTCCAGCACCTCCCAAAGAAATTTCTTATAGTAAAGAACAAAGTTACGCAAAATATAAAGCAATTAAATAGAAAATGAAGATCAAGAATCAAGAATATTTTTGATGATATGGCCTCTTTTAAGACACACACACACACACACACTTATATATACATATATATATAATTATCATTATCAGTGATTATACTGTACATAATGTTTGTATGAGTTAATTATATATATATTTTTCATTAATTTTCTGATATTGAATTATTTATTCATTGATTCCTTCAAGACAATAACTGGCACCTTATGTACAGTATGAGCCACCTGTTGTTTTGTCTGTTCCTGTTGTTTAGCTTTGTAAATGTTTTTGTGTGTTTCAAAGGTATTAATGTATCTTTTTTTTACTTATTTGTATTAACTATATAATTATGTTTTAGTGGTAGCATGTTGTGTCTTCAGAAAAAAAACATAAATCTTTATGTTTTTGTACATGTACACCTAATTGCTATTCATATCCACTGCTTTAGAAGTCCATATCTACACAGTATAGGTGTTTACTGTATGTTTTAATTTATTCTGTCTCTTTAAATAGAACAGATCTTTATAGAGCCTAGATTCTCATTCACACTTTTGAAGCTTTTCCAACTCTGTTTTGAGAAGAAAAAAAAAAAGAAAAATGTTTTGTTTGTCAATGCTAAACACATCAACATGCACATTCAATGTTAATGCTCACACAGTTTAGTCAATCATTGGTGCTTTTTGGGCTCAGTGAAGCAAAAATGTTGATTAAGCTGAATATGTTAGGCAAGGGATTTTATTTACATGCATTAATCAATAGTTGTAATATTGCAAGGATGTAGAAGCATCTTAAAGAGATTAAATATCTTCCTAATACTGATACAGAGGAAGATTGGATTTTACAAAAGGTTCCACTTTATTAGTTTTGGAAGAGGAAACATCCAGAAATGACCCCGATCTCATTTCCTTACAGGTGATTATATCAAGAAAAATAAATAGCTTCTCTTAAGTGACATAAAACAGTCATCCCGTTGAAATCTGACAGTGGCATTTAAAGCACATTTTGAACTGTTACGTAATTGTTTTGTCGAAAAGTCATTACTTGTGAAGGATCTGCACGTTATTTCTGCACATAATAATCAACACACATTTACAAAGATTTACAGCACTGCATTGTGGGAGATGGGAGTGCCTTTCGGGATATCCTGTTGCCAGGCAACAAGAGGAAGAGATAAAGCTTGTCGTTAGTTTCTAAAATGAGACTTAAGTAAAAAGTGGGGGGATCGGAGGAGGGAGTAAGCAATTTACACAAGTTAAATCAAGGATTTTACTCAAGCTTACAGAACAAGAAATCCATTTTATAGTGAAACTAAGGCTGTCATTATTTATTTTTCCTTTCTGTAAATTTTAATGTTTGATGTTCCAGTTGAAAGAGAGGGAAATCTGACCTTCAAAACAAACCAATCATCAAATCCACCTGTAACCATTAAAGTGACAATGTTGTTTGAGAAATGCACCTTTCAACCTTTGTTTTTTTATTTTTATCAAAATTGCGCATCTCACAGCATTGTTCAGTCTATATAGTGTGGTAGCAAGAAACATAAAGGTTCAGCCTGAATCTGTTCCTTTCTCACTGCTAGAAAAGGAATATGGTATTTGGATGGATCTGACAGTGACATCATCCAAAAACACTGGAGACTTCTTAAGGATGTGGGTGGCTGTGAGCTGCTGTTGTCATGGTGACATGTGAAATTAAGATCTTGACATCCCACAGCCAGAAACCTCAAATTCTAATATTCAGGAGAGTCGGGGGGCCTTAACGTTCAGTCACTGTGCTATCATTGCCCCCTACTCTCATTTCCTGATATTGTCCGACTAAGGAGAGCAGTCACTTTCTTTCCTCTTTCACTCCCTCCCCAGCAGTTGATTTAGAAAGAGGGGTCTCTAAAAATTGGGTCCTTTGATCGTCCCTGCCTCTTGTAATCTTGGTGAGGTGTATGCTGATGCAGCCAGACACATTGCCGCTTCGCAGAATCCAGGGAGACCTGGGGGCCCTGCTTTACCAGGACGACCTGGCTCGCCGGCTGCTCCCTGAGGTCCTCTCTCACCATGCCTACCATTCCGAGCGACACCATCAACACCAGGAGGACCTGTTAAGTCAGAAGATCAAGAAAACATCTTGAGTGGTTCGCATGTTGATGAGTGAAACCCAAACATATACAGTGATCACACTAATGAGGGAATACATTTATATATTTAACTTGTGGTTATCTAAGCAGAACAGAATAAATCTCCTTTTGGTTGAATGAGTTTCTACTATTGCAATCTTTTCACATCCCGATCAAGAGCTTCTGTTAAATTACTCGAGTTAATGAGGCCTTTAAAATGCCTTTAGGATCCTATCGGATAGCAAAGGACATAATGTCAAGTCCTTTACTTGCCTTATGGTCTCCTTCATCTTCTTTACCGCTGCCTTCCTTTTGCAATTCATTTTTTTAAGAGCCATTTTAACTTGTCAATAAAAGGCCACACTATATGCAGTGCAAAGCTGCTTTTATGTAGTACTAAGTTGAAAAGGTTGCTGCAGCTAATAACGTTATAAATATATATGTATGAACTATAAACTATAGGATGGAAAGTATTGGCTTGAAAAAAAGCAAACTGAATTAAAATGATTTCCAGCAATACATATTTAATAAAGTAAAGATAACGCATACATATCTCACAGAATCACAAATCTATAGAAGAGGTAGTTGCATAATATACATTTAGACAATCGGTGAATACATTTAGAAAGCCCTGTAAGACAATATAGAATCATTCTTTGGGATAAAGTTTATGTCATAAAGACAACATAATTTGTGATCACAGCTTGAAATTTTTACTTTTTTATGATCTGAACATGATTTAGACATAAATGACGTTGTCCATGCTATACTCAAACTTCTTGAAGCTTTTTTTTAAAGGTATTGCCTGTTATAGATATTTAACTTGCAGTAGACAGGGGACATGTTGAAGAACATTTGTGTCAAATAGTTGCAATTCGGTGTGGTTAAAAGACTAATAGCTATGAAACACAGTTTTACTGTTTCTAGCAAATAATATGAAATTGAAATTGTTCATATCCAGTTGCAGCTTGTCAAGAGCGTGGCCCCAAACAAAATTTCAGTAAAAATAATAACATAATTTACATGTTTTATAACATTTACATTTTTCATGAATTAGCTCATTAAAAGTGTGTTAAAAGTGTTACAGATGTGATTATTTTGGGGTTTGTGTTCTACAAAGCAAACACAACTCTAAAGTTTTCCAAGAACAAAGTTATTTATGTTTATTAATCACAGCTTTTTACACTTTAAAAGATAAAGATTTGACTGCTCAGATATATCAGACATGTGAAAAAATTGGTGGTTTAAGTTTAAGTAACAGGTTTGGATTAGGAAACAAAATTCAGTATTGTCAACTGATGCATTTCTTGGAAATGTTATTGTCCAAATGTTTAGCTGTTTGGCTTCTTTAACTGCTCTAACTGTAGCTGGCAGATTTCAACTGAATTAGCAAAAAAGTTGCAAGAAAAGAGAATCAAAGGGTTAGAGATAGTTGATTAAACGGCACAGTCATGTCAGACAAGTAATTTAAGGAGCTAATTTGGCCGTCTCTACAATATTTTACCATCAGTCGCAAACATTTTGCAGGTGTTAAATTTCACAAGAATTATAGTATTTAAAGGCTGGCACTCTCATTAATAATGGCTTTCATAAGAATAAAATACTTCTAGTGTTTGGTGTTCAGTCATTGAGGAAAAAACAGCAAGGGTTTTCCTTTTCTTTAGTACGCACTAGGAACCTTCAGATGCTGTTCAAACATGAAAAAATATTTGAAAGCCCCAAAAAAGAAAAGCAAAAAGGAATGGAAATTCTTTCTTTCCTTCTATGGGTATCTTGAATTAAAAGTTGATAGTTCAAATAAAATAAAGACAGTAAAATTGAAATGTAACATTTTTGGTTAAAAAAAAACTTCTTGTAGGATTGGTGAACCTTAAAAACAGTAGTCCTGATTGTAAATGAGGATTAAAAATACTTTTTTGTATATCTTGAACTGGATGATCTTGTTCAAGAAAATGAATTGGATTTGTTCATGCAAGGTATTTACTGTTGAAAATAAATATTATTTTGGATTCCAGTGAGCAAAGACCTAAATGCTGTGTCTTAAAACACCCTCAGAGGGAGGTTTCATATGTTTGCAAATTACACTGTCCATGTGTACTTTCATCAGTGAAACAATAACCTAAAGCAGGCACAAAATGAAGATACCATATTTTAAATTATAATCATTTTAAGAATATTCTCATAACAACTAATAGAAGCATCAAAAATTCGTATCAAAGATGTGATATATTGGGTAGTGAGTGTTGCTCTTGACATTTGATGAACTGTGTCCAGACATTGCCTTCAGTTTTGGGTTTTTTTGGCTTCCTTCTACGCTAGGAAATCTATTTATGATTTACAAGGTAGATTTTCACATTCCTTTAAAGTAATTATTATACAAGACAAACATACTGATAAGCAAAAACAGACTCAGAGTTTGCAGCCTTCTTCTGAGGCTGACTGGGGATCAACAAGACAGAAACTGACACACTAACAAAACATAAAAGCACTGATACATAAACACTTTCTTTGTTAGTAAAGGTAATGGTACATTTGCTCTATAGGTGGCTCTGTCTTGGAAAGAAACAGTTAAGCAGATCAGCTCTAAAAAAGTATGAATGAGAGTATTTAAAGTTTTACTTTGCCTAAAAACATTAAAAAACAATGCTTTACAGTCACTCTCGCTAAGTATTTCGATTCTAGGGTGACTGGCTGGATACATTTGTAAATGAAGGTGCTTTAATGACACTATGTGGCTAATCTTAACATAGCTAGAAATTTGATAAGAAAATTTTCACCTTGTATCCCAGGAGGTCCTGGTTGACCTGGGTGAGGTTTACCTGGATCTCCTCTCTCTCCTTTTGGCCCTCTCTTTCCTGGGGAGGGATGAAGATATTACAGACTTAAGCACAACCTATAGGAAATATATAAACAAGAACTCCAGTGTAGATCAGGTTTACCTTTTAGACCCGTGTTTCCAATCTGCCCAGGTCCTCCAATCATACCAGGGATACCACGGGGCCCAGGTAGGCCATGTGGCCCCTGAGGACCAGGTGCGCCTGGTGGCCCAGGGGGCCCAGGAGGACCCATTACACCCGCCCCACCAAGCACAGCCCTCTTGGCACTTACTGTCACTGCTTGCAGTCTCTCTGTACCAGAAACAACATAATTATTCTTTGATGGCTAACAACTGACTGCTCAGTAGATAAAAGCCGCTTTCAAGAAATGAGCTAATCTATCCTACAGACATCAAACATGTATTTTCTGGTACTGATTCTCACCCTGCAACATCTTCAGCACCACTTCAATAATATGTTGGTCAGATGGATCACGTCCCTAGAAACAGTGAAAAAAAGCCTCAGCATCCCATTAATAAAATAAACTGAAAGCACATAAAAATAGATGCAAATCAGACTTACTGCTGGTCCTTCAATTCCTGGCATGCCAGGTACTCCTCTCTCTCCATTAAGTCCTCTTGGACCTGGCAGTCCAGGTGGTCCAGGGTCTCCTGGTTTACCAGGGTCTCCTGTAGGTCCATTGTATCCTGTGTCTCCCCTAATTCCTTGCTGTAAAGAAAAAAGCGCTCAGAAGCAGGTCATGGAATTTGAACACACGGCAAATGTGGGTAACTTTTGTGATCGGTGGATGTAACTGTCAATCTACCTGCCATGTTGGCAGCTAGTCGGTAAGACAACACATAACACGGAACATGTGCTGTGTTGTTGACCATTCACCAGCCTGTTGTTTTGTTAAGAAAGCCCTATTCCTATTGTGTATCTTTTTAAACAAAATGTGGTACATACATCTGGCATGAAGAGGACACAGACTGTAACCGACCAAAAGAAAAAAAATAAGGACCATTCTAAGGCGATTAAAAAACATTTTCATGCGAAGTGGAAAGGAATGGCAAGGTTCGTGACTGGCTGCTGTCACAACAGACAAGATGCACTGTCAGGATTGCTGTATTTATGGCTCAGAGAAAGTGAGATTAGACCAGACCTTGTGGAAAATCCTGAAAGAGTAGGAAGCAGAGGTGAGTGTCTGCCTCTCCTTTTTTGAGGACTCCGATCCCTAAGTCTATGCTCTGTGAAAGGGTGTTTCAATTGTTGCCTGACCAGTGAAATATAGTTTGGATTCTGGTAATTACTTAATTGTTGTTTTTTATCTAAACATTATTTAATCAAAATATTAGACTTGGCTTGAAAAGGAAAATAAACTAATGACATGTATATAGTTAAAAATACCATTGAATATAAATGTATTGTAAAAATCTTAAAAAAAAGGAAAGAAAGAAGAGTTGAACCTGGACACAAACCATCTCCAGATCTGCAACTGTGTGTTAACTAAGTAAATGAGACCCTTTGTGTTATTGCAAATGCTAGTCACACCAGTGTAGATACAGTTGTCATTATATAGGTCTCGTCATAAATGAGATTAAGTTAGTTTATAACCCACTTTATAACAGCACTTTAATATGTATTTTGTAAAAGTGTGAGAACCATTCTTAAGCATTCGCTGAGTCATTCACCTTTATTTAAAATAAAATATAAATAAATAAAAATTTTCTGTTAAAAACACTATAGTAGCCAAAGAAATTTACTTTAGGTCCTGCTCAGAAGTATAGATCCATGAAAAGTCAACAAAACAGTCTACCAGCCATGTAATACACTCACCTGTCCTTTGGGCCCAGGTTCACCAGACAAACCCTGCATACAGCAAATAAAGAAATTACCAAGTCAGAGTCATAATTTAAACTATTAAGTCTTGCATAAGAACTAGAAACCTCTGTATTTTTTTTTTCTTAATTTTGCGTCGCTCAATATTTTTTATGAGATTCTATTTCATAGTCCTACGAGAAAATACATCACACTAAGGTGAAGGGAAACAGTTAGTTGCAAAAATTACCTAAAGCTCTGTCAGTTTGCAGGGAATGAGTGAGTGACCATTAAAATTCAAGTCTCGTGGCTTTACAACTGGAATTATTTCCTTTTGCCCAGCCTCTTAGTTTAGGTTGAGTACCAAGACTTTTTTCAGGCTTGCAGTTCTATCATGTCCTTCTTTTTCAGATGTTGTTTTGTTTTGTCAGGTATTCAAGGAAAGGATACTGTTTCATTGCTTACTCTGATTATGTTAGTCTTGTCGACAATTTTAACAATTTAATGACATTCAGGTGGGTTTCATCTACTAATCAGCTGACTCCTTAGAGCAAGAGGTCACAATGTATTTTATGCAAGGGTATCATATTATATTATATTATCAAGACAGAGTATTTTTTTAACCTATGTAAACTATTTGTTTTCCCATTCACAAACAACTATGCACTTAAATACTGCCTGTTCTATATAGATTCTTTTATAAACAGTTTGTAAATTTGTTTGAAAACATGGTAACATTTTAGTTTAAATTAACACTAGCTAAGGAGTGTATTACTGGTAAAAAAAAAAAGAAAACTGATAAATGTGTGTATAAAAATACAATTTCAACAACTAGTTCGCGTAGCTCTTGTCTTGATACAAAAATAATTTTATTGCTATCTGGAATATATGCGCATTTGTATTTAAATTCAAACTTTCTCTAACTTTGTATGGGAATCAGAATTTTTTGCTTTATATCACTCCGCTTCAGTCAACTACTTTGCATAAACCTTCTTATCTTAAGAAAGAAAATGTATTTTTTAGAGACTTTGTTGAGGTTCATTTCGACAAGAAGCTTGAAATTGCTTTACTTGCAATTTAACAATCTTTACCTTTTCACCTTTCTCACCAGCCAATCCTTCAACGCCTGGGTCGCCCTTTACGTAACAGAGAGCAAATTATTAGGAGCAGAAGAAAGCAGGATGCATGAAGGGAAATTATTTTGTGGGCACTTAGTTATGGATTTTTTACCAACAATTTAAAAAGAAGCAGGAAGTTCTACTCACTACATCTCCCTTTGGACCAACTTTGCCTTGAAAACCCTAGTAGGAGAGAAAGACAAAAATACAGACAAATTCAGAATCTATTATCCATCGAAATACACAAAAAACTAAATATTGATTGAGGCCAGTGACACCACAGATTGGGAGGAAAGAAAAATGTTGTCTCACCTCCAAAACAAGGAAGATGAGGATACTTGGATTAACATTTATATTGCTTGCCTTATTCAATGATCTACAGTAAACCTCATTTAAGTTCTCTCACAGGTAAATACTGCCCCCAATGGACAGGTCTGATAAACTACATTACATGTATATTTGTTTTTTATAAATTTGTTTTTTATAATAAACATTACATGTATATTTGTTTTTTATAAATTGTTCACAGACCCGATCACCCTTAGTTCCAGTGAGTCCCTGTGGACCAGGGATACCAATTGGTCCTCTTTCTCCTTTGCTTCCCTGTTGGAAAATATAAAATGTGTTAAATATTTATCCTATATCAATCTGAAAAACAAAAAAAAGATAATAAAATAAGACAAACAAACTTACAGGCGTGCCAACTGGTCCCTGTGGCCCTACCGGTCCCCGCTGTCCTCTGTCACCCTGCAGAAGTTGCTTAAAGTCAGCTGTGTGTCTTAGGTAAGTTATAGTTGGACTATATGAGTGTTCATCAATTCATATATGAAATATATTCTATTCTATTCTTTTCTATTCTATTATATAAAAAATGAATTTAAAGCACGAATTGAGAAAAAAATGTCTTGTTAAATCAACAATCGTGTAATTATTATTAGTTTTTACCTTGGGTCCAGGGACTCCTTCCATACCTGGCTCTCCAGGAATACCTGGTTCACCCTAATAGAGATACAATAAATAATAAAGTGTTCTTACTGATGCATCAAATTCAAGCTTAACAGCTGATAAAAAATATTCCTCAAAATCTTCTCCATGCATACCAAAGGACCGGGTGTACCAGGCATGCCAACAGGGCCTCTTGGTCCAGTATCCCCCTGTCAAGTAAACAGAATGCAGTAAAAAAATAATACAGAAATATGTAGAAAAATGTTGTCAATTTAGAATATCAAGTTTAAAAGATACCTTTACACCAGGTTCTCCCTTTGCCCCGGGTGTTCCAGGTAATCCCTACAGACAGGATTAATAAAAGTTTTACTTTACACAATTTAAACTGCAATTGAATCCTGCACATTTCAAAAGTATAGAGAGTCAAAATTGGGTTAAAGCTTTTCCTTTTCTATATGTGTTTTTTTGTTTTCAGTGCATGACAAAAGAATGAAAAACAGGCAAAGTTCCACTACTTGGGTTTGTTCCAACCTAAGCGTCACATCAGTGCTCACACAGTAGAGTGTGCATCTCATGCTCCATTACCCCTTAGTCAAAATAATTCAAGGACACACATGCATGCACACACAAACATGCACTTTTGTGTCTCCCGCTAGTTTCACAGTGATAAATAGTATGCTGAGCCAGAGGATTGCCATTTCAAGGTGGTTTGTATTTTAAAAGAGAGAGGATCAAAGGGTCTCTGTTACCCTGGATGACTGCCCAGAAAACAGAGCTGAAGTTCAAATGTAATGGTTTACTTCGACCTATTGTTCTTTATTTTCCATTGCTTCTTTTTCATCTGAGAATAAATGAGGTGCTGAGTGACAACAAGTTGAGTGAAAAGTACTTATGTCTGGAATACAAACTTGTTCATTTGTGTTGCTCAGCATTGGTTAAAAATAAAAAATGTTAACAAAATTTGCCGAATACCTTAAGTTTAGTGAGAAAGGAATGCTCCCAGAACAAATATTTTCAGCTGGCTTTTAGATGCAAGTTTTAGATGCTTCCCATTTTCAACAAACCTCAATCATATTAGTAGCTCATTACCTGACCAACAGTGCAAATACTAGCTCTTAATTCCTGTTCCTAGCTCATATCCCTTCACCTTTATCAGGATCAAAAGTAAAAACACTATCCTGGGTAGAAAAGGAACTCTGGACTGCTGTGCTAAATCCAGACAGCCTTCAGCCTTAATGGCCTCATAATCTGAAGGAAACACATATGGATGATGCTTGTCAAATTGGGGTTATAGCCATTCAAATGAAATTACAGAAACAACAAATGGATAAATCTCTCCAATTTAAAACCCAAAATATATGAAGATGCATACATTTGCATGTGGGATCTTATTTTTGTTAAGCTCCGAGAGGCGGACGTTGCCTATACATTCCGTCACATAAAGGATTGTAAGCAAACTCATAGCTCTTATGCGAGAGAAAGGAAAGACAGAAGGTTCCTTTGCTAAATGAACTATCAACAGGAGGCATTGTGCTTCCTCTTCCTACCTCTTTTACTACCATTTGTCATGGTGACCGCTGAAGCATTTCTGTTTTGGCTTAAGTGTCCTTATGCCCTAACCAATTTTCACTATTCTTAATCAACCTGTGTTTCATAAGCTGAGAGAACTGAGCCGTTAGATTTAGATGTACTTGAGAAGAAATGCATCGAAAAGTTGCAAAATCGTAGCCGTGGACCAGAGAATTTTTACATGCGCATTATTACTTAAACCAGTTGTTCAGCTATATGTTTAGTGTTGTTTTGTTGCTAGAACGCAAGGTTCCAGGTTTCAGTTCTGGCTACATTAAGCTTAATTTCTTCCTCCAGAATATCCCTGTGTGAAACTCTATCCATCAAAATCAGATTGACCAGCTATTCTATCAAAACATGCTTAATCCTTTCAGGAGGATGTTTGTGTTCAAATTGACTATCCTGTGTTACTTTTCCATTAATTTTTCAAAAATGAATAATGGCTTACCTTACCCTGGCTTCAGTGGGTTTGCAGTCATACCATTCTATTATGTTATCTCTTTTGTCTTTTTAAACACTATATTAAAAACTATGTTTCCTTTCCTTTTTATTCCACAATTACACACCACTTGATATTCGTGAGCACACAACAGACAAAGAAAAAAACTTTAAATTTGATGGTGTAAAATGACAAATCGAGAAAAAGTTTTTCGGGTAAATGTAAAATATAGCATGACGTAATTAGAAAAGATCACTCACTGCTGTCCCCTGAGGACCAGGAGGGCCAGGCATTCCAGATTGTCCAGGACCACCCTGCATAAATTAGTGCATATAAAAAGGTAAACATGCATCTTTTACCCAGATGTTGATCAAAACAGCGCAGGTGCAAGCTTACCTTGATTCCAGGAATGCCAGGTGTTCCATCTTTTCCATCAATACCCGGAAGACCCTGGAATAGAAAGTAGATAATTTAAAGGACTGTGTTTGGCCAAATATCAGTGAATATACTAAGAAAAGCTTTAACTCACATTCTCCCCCTTTTTACCAACTGCCCCCTGTGGGCCTTGGATTCCTCTGCTGCCCTGCAGAAAAAAAAGTTTTTTTTCACCTACTGTTTTTAACAATGCCCATCAGAATTACAACATTCAATCAAGTTTCTGGCATTGATGGTTGTGTTTGGTAAATACTGTAAAAGCTTTCACCCACTTTGTCTCCTTTTTCTCCTGAGTCTCCAAGAGGCCCCTGGGGTCCCTCCTCCCCCTGCAGAAGAAGCAAGAAACATGTAAACTATTTTAAAATTTGTTTTGAAATAATTGGGTGTGGGTGTGAGAGTGAGGTCTCCTCACAGGAGGTCCAGGAATTCCTACAGGTCCGACAATGCCCTTGTATCCACGAGGGCCCTGCCAGAGAGAACAACAAAGTGCCATCAATCAACTAAGAACAGAGTGAAAGTTAAGTTGCAGAAGTCTATTATTTATTGTGATAAAGGGACAATTAGTGCTTAACTCATCACTAATGGGAGCACCACAGAGAGCCAGCCACTCTTGTTTTGGCTCTTCGCCGAAATGCTAACTTGGCTAACTCAGCTAATGTTAACAGTAAGATGGATGGTTACAGTGGATCATTAACTACAGATGGAGTCACCGTGGACCCACACAACCCCAAGTCATTAGAGAAGGAGAGAGATTTGTGTTAGCATCATTTCCATATGTCCCCATTGCTGGTAATGGATAGTGTTTGTGTAGAGGTGTTAGGCCTGGTTCTGTCTTCTTGGTGCTTAGCGCAGAATTAGAATTGCACAGCATTCACAGAATAAACAAATGTTAAGGCTGCATATGAAATGAAGAAACCAGACATGGAACTTACCGCCTCTCCTTTAGGACCCATCATTCCTGGATAACCCCTCAAACCTGCTGGACCCTAAAAAAAAAAGGGTATATGAATTTAGAAAGAGGGTTGCCTTTTAACATGGCCAGAGCAGAGCACCGAACATGTGAGTCTCCCTTTATGTTAAGATGTTATTATGAGTTGATAACAATCATGTGATTTAACTGTGCAGCCTACCGGGGGTCCTGGGATGCCCTGTTCCCCAGAAATGCCAATATCTCCCTTGGGTCCCTTTGAAGAAAGAGAAAACAAACTTTTTTACTAGTCAGCACATTTTCTCAAACTTTTAAAGGGTCATTTTTTTTTTCTTCAATATTTCACTGAAGAAAACTTTAAAACTAGGAGTAAATAATTTTGAAAGCAATTTTAGATACTTTTTTTTTTGATGTGCTAACCGACCTTTGATGGTTGTTTCCTGCGTATTGGCTGAGTCAAGCTTGATAGAGCTCTAGCTGAAGCTAATTAGCCAGCTAGAGCAAGCTAATCAAAAATTAATGGACCAATCCAAATTTTTCCCTCACACATCCTGATTTCTCTCACAAACACATGAACTTCGAGGTACATTGCTACTAAATGGAAAATGGGCTGGAGTTAAAAGGGGTCAGAGTTGTTCTACTGTTCTTGTTATGGAATCTGATTGACCAACATTTAACAAGAGCTTAAAATTTGGATGTTCAGATGAGATACATTCTGTATAACAGACAGTGTTAGAGAACCTCAGATTGTTAACTTATGTTGATTAATTTAAAAGATTTTATTATGCCTCTCCTGATGCATCAGTGTTTTATAAAATGTTTAAACACTATTATTTCAAAGGACTAGATCATTCATAGTTTTATTGTAATGAAAACGTAAATACTAACCATAGGTAAAAGTCTTCAGTACAGAAGTTACTAAAGAAGACTCAAAGTTTGATTTTCTTAATTTCAGTAAACTGGTTAGAAATAGCTGAGAGACCTCTGTCTTTTACACTTAGAATCTGAACTTTTATAGATCTTCTGTTAAGTTGTATAATTTTGAACTTTACATTTTGAACAGTTACTTCTGTCACTGCCCTTTTTGATGTTTTTTATCACAGTAGAAGAAACTAAAAAAATCAAAAACTAAACTAAAAAAATCAAAATCCAAGTATTATTTTAAAACAATGCTGAGTATTGATAGTAGTGTCACTAGTGACATTACCAATTCTTACTGTTTAAAGTTATTAATGCCTGATTAACGCATCCCTGTTCTGCTGTGTGATTGACTATTACAGCCTAATCAACACTACTAGTATCATTCTCACTTGCCAATTAGGGTCTACTAGCACTATAAAACTCTGCAAAGATTTCTATGACTGCCAATAGCAAGCCTTAATGCTCCCATTTAATTGGTAGTTGCAATCAGCACAGATACTGTAAAGAAAGTTATGAATTTTTACAAAAGAAAAAAAAGATAAAATTTGTTTTAAAGAATGTTTTTAACCACAATGTGAGAAATAATTAATCTCTCAAGATTCATAATTAAATTGCGTTGGTGTCTTCTTTGCCATGCAATGGAGCAGTGATCTGTCCAGGGTTTACTGCTGCCTGGCACTACACTCTGGCTGAATGGATGCAACCTTTTTTTTGGTGAAGCCTGTTTTTACACAGACTGCAGTATAATCCACACTCTGTAATGCATTGAATATTCTCCGTAAAATGAACAAACATTTAAGCTTTTTTCAAGAATAGCTAAAATTAAACAGGAAAAAAGACAGAAGAAGAATGCCTTGAAACCTGCATAGCTAATGTTTAATTTTATAGAAAGATACAACAAAAATACTGAAACAAAACAGAGGATTTAAAAAGGAGGAATTAAAAACTAAGTTTGGAGTCTTGCTTTTAAAAAACAAAATTAAAGGTAAATTAACTTTTTTGCTAATTCAGACAGGTGTATTGACTGTGTAGTCATATTCAGTCATTTTAGAATATCTGCTCAGATTACGCTTAAATGTTTATTAAAAAATACTTTAAGTACAAATTCTTTATTACAACCGTTTTTGGGTTCTCTATGCTTAGATTGGTGCATTAAGTGGAAGAAAATGCTGGTACTTCCCTTAATGCAATTTAAATATGTCACAAACAGATAGGTAATATTTTATACAAATCTATGTATTGATTTATGGATGAATAGTTTTATGGATAACTCTTAACTCCAAGTTAAGATTTTGATAAACTCCTCATGGTTTCCTCCTGTAAAATCTATTTCTTCTCAGTATTTGGCGTTAACAAACCGATGCAATTTTGCCTACAGGTGTCACACAAAGTTTCCAGGATGTGATTGAGGAGGCACCACAAACTTTGGCTTGTGAAAAATCATAAATATAGTAATCATAATAAATGCTCAAGTAAAATGTGTAAAGCAATTCATTAACTGTAGGAAATACAAACATATTTTTGATGTTACATTAAAGTCATTCAACTTTGCTCCAGTTTGTTTAAGTCCTTTAGGAGGTAGTTAAACATCACACCCATGATAATTTTTTCTACTTTCCCTCATCTATCTGAAACTCTTACAACCTCATGAGTGCACAAAAAACGTTTTGCACCAAAATAATGAGGTTTTTCATCGACGAGGTGAAGGTGGTGGGGTTTTATCAGCTTTAAGTAAAAAATAATGATAATATACAGAATAAGCTTGTAAACATCAGTTTGTGTCTCATTATTGCACACAGTGTGATTTACCTAATAGAGCTACTGAAATATATTAACTTTAACTTAAAATAATCCAATTTATTGAACATAATAAAAAAGAGCATCAATGAATAAAACCATTAAATAGGTTACTTGATTGGTAATTGCATGCATAGGTACGTAGTTTGGAAAACGACACCAACACTTGAAAGCCTTTTTTTTTTTTCTAGAGAGTTACGGTTTTCTATGTTCAAGTTATATTTACACATAAAATACCACATAATACCTGCATGTAAGAAGAACTCTCTGGCATGAATATGATAATTAGTCAGCTGTATTAAAACAGGTGTCCAACAATAATAAAGCAGTGATATATATCCAGAATGTTTACTACTGGTGTAGAGATAAAGATAAGAGGCCTCCTCAGTCTTTTATCCAGAAGTGATTTAGCATGCAGGAAGTGAAACATTTCTCCTCAGCTAACATCTGAGTCTTAGTCTGAGCAGCTGCTGGAGATGTTAACAGCTCCTGGCGGGTGTCTTTAAGAAGAAGAAAAGACAGCGCAACCTTGAGTCACGGCAGACCCTCTGAAATCCTGGCTAGGCTTGTGTGGAGTGGTTACAGGGTGAGATGAGTGTTTTCAGCATCTAAGCACTGCCAGAAGGTTCATTGTGTGGGAAGATCAGAGGCTAAGTCCTCGGACTCAGCTAGCCGCTCCCTAGGAGCCCTCAGTCTGCTCATTACCTCTGCTTAAAACGGCGAGGTGAGAGGTCTGTGTGAACCTTGACTCTCTCATCCTCTCCTTCATGTACCTGGCTCCTCACCACCACTTTCATCTGGCACACTGCATGCAGAATGCAGGTTCGGGGGCCAGCCTGACTAATCGCAGCCAGATTAGTGCAGTCATGTGCCTCAGGGGGCTTCATTAGAACTAATCCCTGCCTCTTGTGGTTCTCAGCAGCGACTGAGTGTGAAACACTGTAAAACATAAACATGCATAGGTACTTGTGAAGGATATGGCTCACCGGTTGCCCTATGCTGCCGGGGTCTCCAAGAGCACCAGCACGTCCTTTGTGTCCCTAGAAAGCAGTACAAATTCAGGATGCTGCTGGAGAAAAGTTAATACCAGAAAACAATAACACTAAAATCCTTACTTTCACACCCTGCAGTCCCTGGGGTCCTTTAGGTCCTGCTGGGCAGTTGAGAGGGCACTGTTGTAGAGATGGAAAAATGCAGATGAAAATTATTTTTTTTTCTTCAAAGAAAATATAAACAAATATAAGTGAAATATTGCAAGAAATATTAAGGAAATAGATGGGAAAATCCTTACCTGCAAGTCTGCACTGCCTTCCTCAAGACCAATAAACTTGCCTGGGGGACCCTGTACAAACATTTGGACACATGATGAGGAAAGTCTGCTGGCCTCAGCTGGCAAAGTTACCTTTTCTCCCGAGTCAGCAGTCTGCCCATTATTTCTAGCAATTCATCTCTCTATCTTTCCAACTCTCAGCTTCAAGATTCACTTAAGAACTGTAGTATATCTAGAGACTGATGTATTACTGCTGAAGTCGGATGAGACACTAAACTGATATAATAGGGGTTTATTTGTCTTAGGACAGCACTATAGTTAAACAAGTCTCACCTCACTCTTTCCGCAGGGCAAGGGACATCATTCTAGGTGAAGAAACTTGAGTCTGTCCAACTCCAATACCCTCCACTATCTAGCACTCCCCCCCCCGCCTTCTTAAAGCAGCTCAGAGACGCACACATGGGACTACACACACGAAACAGTCTTACTCTCAGAACTGTTTCAGGCGCCTCGTCACTTTCTGTCTGCTGGGACCTGTACAAACAACTTGCTGTGTGTACAGAAGGTATTCTCATGCATTTAGAGAACAAACATATCAACTACCGCTTCTGCTTAAACAAACAATCATCAATCTTACTACTTTGTTACGGCTTGTAATTTTGCCCTGTAATCCCATTCAGCAACATAAGGCTTTTTCAATTAGACTGACTGAGCTATAAGCCTAATTAAACCTAATTTACACCCTGAATAGGAAATGATCATTTTTAAAGTCCATTCAAGCACAATAAAATGGTTAATATTAACTACTAACAAAAACTCTCATGACTCTAAAAAAATAACATTTAAAGTAATTTTTTGTTAAGCAGTTTTGCTAAGTGTTTCTTTTGAATGAAAGTGATATTAGTGCTTTAGTTTTGCCAAGTCGCTGTTTTGACTTGAAACTGAGTAACATTCTATGCAGGAATCAGAAGATAACAGAGATCACTTAGAACTAATCATCAGATTAATAATGAAAACATGCAAAAAACTCAAAAAGCTGGTGAGAAGCCTTTTTGGTTAATTGATCTTGTGTTCCATTAGGTAAAATTGAATTTTCTGGAGGGTATCAATCATTTGAACTTAACTGTACATTTAAATGATCCACAGGTTAAAAAAATATGTCAGTGTTCATTTAAAAACAGTCCGAGCTCTATGAAAAAAAACAGATGTGATAAAAATTTTGCAAGAAAAAATGTTATAGTTGCTTTAATTAGAAATTAGGTTTAGTTTATGTGTATTTATTTTACTTAAAATTTTGTTAAACTTTCAACAACCAGAATATGTCCTACTCAATTCATCCTTAATGTAATGATTATATTTTAATATATCACCACTGAATTGTTTCAGATTCAATTGAATTATTTTGTGATCAAAGATCATAATTTTGGTTCCCAAAAACTCCTAAATAAACACTTACTGGCTTTCCTGGAGGCCCAGGGAGTCCCGGAGGGCCTGGTGGTCCCAAAGCACCCTATAAAGAAAGTTAATGCTCTTTATTCTTGTTACGAATCCATAATGACCTCTTGTTGAGAAACCTGGGTCAAATTGCACATATAGAGCACAGAGATTAAAAGCACATATAGAAAAAAGAAAACGATGATACCCAAAGAAAATTATCAAAAGCCCTGAAAAAAAAAAATAATTAAAAAAAAATGCTTATAGATGTGGAAAATGGCCAAAGTCATTTAATCATTCCAGTAAAGTTATGTGGAATACTCTCCTCCAACCTGAAGGTGGGGATATTTAAAAGTGGTTTCTATTCTGGTCCACCAAATTGTGGAAATACCATCCAAAAACCCCAAGATAGGGAGCTTTTGCAATAATGATCTATTCTACAACTAGACTACTAGATGGTTGCAGTTCATTACTACCACAGTATAAATACAGCAAGAAAAAGCTTACCCTCTGATGCAGAAATCGGTTGTTAAATATTCTAACTACCACAGTAGACAGTGATGAGAGCTCTTTGTTTCTCTGGAAGCCTTGCGATTGGTTGTTAGCACTGATGGAACCACAAGGCACATAATACTGGGAACCTTCTATTTTACTGCAAGTGTGGTAATTAATGCTATGAATTGCTAGCATAAGTCTGAAGCAATAAACATCCTTTAATATTACTGTGAGGTCAGCAATTGGTTGTGATGTACTTCTCCTTCTACAAGATGCAGCAGAAGAGCCTTCCAATCTACTGTGACACCAGAATCTCATAGTAATTCATGCCATCATTAATGTGTGGTAATAAGAAAAATCTATTCCGCTTTGAAGCCTGGAACTGGCTGTGCTGAACTGCTGTTAACGCAATGTATTGGCAGTGCACTGGCTAAAAGTTAAGACTATGCTCATGGAAAGACCGGCATCTTAATTCATTTATGTTACGCATCTGCTGTTCATCTGCCACAAATCATGGAAAAACATACTTCATATAACAAAAACATGCTTTTTATGTTTTCAGTAGAATAATATTCTAAAAACAATTATATGATATTCAAACATTGATCTTGTAGAGGATGCAACCAAAAGGTGACATCTCACCTTTGATCCAGGTGGTCCAATTTGACCTGGAAGGCCAATTGGCCCTGGTGCACCCTGCAGACAAAGAAAAATAAAGAACATTAGAGTTTTATTTAATTTTATTTCTAATGATTTGAAAGCATGGATCTTGAAAGTGAAAGTATTTCTTTGTAAAACTGAACATTTTACTTACAGCCAAACCTGGTAGGCCATTTCCCTGTGTGGAAAGAAAGAGTGAGGAAGTTTAATTCACACCCTAAAGAAATATCCATCTGAGCACTATGTTTCACAAAGCTAATTAATGACTACAATGATTATTTGATTTAAAAAGTTTAACATATTGATTCAGGCTAAACAGGTCTTATAAACACAAAAGCCTGGTAGTTTGTTTACTGTGTTTTTTTGCTTAGAACCAAGTATAAACAAGATAATGAAGGAATCAGGCGTTCATTGAGGTAATTTAGAGCATTGGGCAGGATCTTGTGTCAGTGCAGATTTAGACAGCTGGATGATCAGCACAGCCTCCCAAACAGGACACTCCATAGAGCTGAACAAAGGATTAACTAATTGTGTTTCACCCATGCATAACATTGAATTACTAAACTTCTGCTGGAAGGTATAAAAATGGTGGACACAGAGCACCACCTAGTGGTATTAGTCAGTACTACTTGTGGATTTCCACTGGTTTGTTTGAATGACTGGCTCCTTTTAATGTGCGTAAGAATGTGTTTGAATATTTTCTATTATAAATTCAAGGCAGCATATGTCACATCTGGGTTCAGTGAGCTAAAATGAGGTAGACACAGCTGGTTAGACATTTTGGGAAAAAAAAAAACAAAGTCTACAATGGAGGCTGCTATATGAGACCAGCTGAGATTCAATATGCTAGTTAATAAAGCAGCTCTGCATGAACTAACATAGCAGATTGATTCCCTCGCTCATAACTCATTTCTTAAGAAACATATAACAGTTTGTTCTTATTCACAAAGGCTGAACACTGATAAAAAGTAACAAACATTAAAAAATACAGTGAGTGTAGAAGTTAACTTTGACAGCCGAACTACCCTGAGCAAAATTATATATAAACATGAGCTGTTTCTTCAAAGACATACTGTATTGTGTTTTTAAATCCTCTGGAAAGAAACTTGGACAATCTAACAATAAAACCCTTTGTGCCTGGCACAACATGCATACACGTAATTAGGTTTAAGCAAACACACTTTTAAGATATCAAAGTTGACCATCCTGATGACCTGCTTTAGGCATCTGTGGAATCATTTAGCATCACAGTGCAATATCTAGCATATGGGTAATTCCACTAGAGTGGTACATCAGGTCTGAAACACAATTCAGGTAAATAATCTGAGACAATTACAAAGACATCCCACGGACAAACTGTACACCTAGTTGGCAATCATTTTAACTTTAAGATTTATTTGTTATAATCCGTTATGTACAACATCATAAAAGCAGCAAAAAGAAAATTGAATTTAGATGGGTCTGATAGTACTACAATTTTTCTGTCCTCCTCAGTAATTGAACCAAAAACACATCTTATGTTTTGATGCATGCATTAAATAATCTCTACTTTTAACTACACTCAACAACATTTAATTAAGTATACTTTACAGAGAAAATATAAAAAAACAGTCCTTTGAGTTACTGCAGCAATTAATTTCCCTTTGCTTTAAATTGAACTTTTGAGTTCAATAAAAATACGTTTTACAAACACTGGACCCCTTCTACCTTTCAGAACAGCTTTAATTCTTTGTTGCATCGATTTTGCAACACACCACAGATATTTTTTCTTGGATTTTTGCAAGGAATGTGACTTCTAATCAGTCAGCTGTGTGTCCATTTAAATCTCTTTTCCCACCACATTTCAAATGTGTTCTATCTAAATGAGATCTGGTTACTTTGGAAGCCAAGGAAGTGCAGTTAACTCACTATTATGTTCAAGAAACCGGCTTTAAACCAGAAGCACAGAAGTGTGGGGGAAAATCCCTGTCAATCAGCATCTTATTAAAAAGATCAACCCCTCTGGCACCAAAACCATGACACGTTTAAAGTCAATTACATCCCATTTTCTTTCCCATTATGATGCTTAATTTGAACTTTGGGAAGTTTTTTTCAGGATGCTAGTCAGTTAAATAAATTGAACTATTGCATTTTGATTGGTTAACCTGCTATTTGTGTTTACTAGCAGCAAAAAATAAAAATAAAAATGCATTTAATTTCATTCAGGCAGTATTTAAAGAGGATAAATGTAAAAAAAAAAAATACTTACTGGACGTCCAGGCTCACCACTTGGACCTGGTTGACCCTGCAAAGGAAGAATGGTAGCTATGTAGCTTTATTGGAAGGAAACTGTGAAAGTATTCATAGTTTGTCTTGGTGCATATACAGTATGCCCAAAATAATCCAGCATTGTTAAAAAAAACATATACCAAAACGATCCAGCATTGTTTTGAACTTGCAGACAACTTATGTACATACGATGACATATAGCAAAATATGCATGAAGGACATGGTCCCTCCAAAGCTTTCAGTCAATCAATCAAACTTTATTTGTATAGCACATTTCAGCAGCAAGGCATTTCAAAGTGTTTTACATCAAATCAAACACAAGAACACAATGCAACATAGAATCAACAATAAAAACACAACATCAAGTCAGATTCTGTCAATAAGCTTGCAATTGATAACGTTTCAAATAGAACTCTAAACAGGTGGGTTTTTAGTTGAAATTTAAAGGAAGTCAGTGTACAACAGTATTTTAAAGTCTATTCTTTGAGCTACAGGGAGCCAGTGGAGGTACTTTAAAACTGGTGTTATGTGCTTTATCTTCCTGGTTTTAGTGAGAAAAGCTTTGCAGTGTTTGTTTGCATATTAAAAAATGCTTTGCAAAGGTATACTCACCTTAATGAAAACTGTAAAGGGACACACTTACATACTGTCTTACATACCTAATATATATATTTTTTCACTTTTTAGAAGGTATACTGTGCTTGATGAGTGAGTCGGGCACTTAGTGGTGAAATGAAATTCATCTTCCACTTCAAGTTTCATCAGTATTAAAAATAAATAAATAGATGAAAAAAGCGGGACTACATTAGATGGTGCTTTCCAGATTAAGATAAGGTGAAGGCATTTTGTTTATCGCTCTTTCTAACATAATAGAAAGGCTGTTTTTCAGAAGTGATGTCACATGAATTTAGAAGCTTGCTGAACAACACTGCAGCATTGCAGCTTTTATCCTCTAAAATGCCAATTTATCACCTTTTTTCACCCAAGTGCAAATGATCAGTTAATGAAGTAAGATTCATTGACCAAAACTGACTCTATTTTAAAAATTCGTAATTTAAAAGAAATGCCTGTTCCATATTTTGACTTTATTGTGCCTGTCTGACAATTTGAACTTAGAATAGAATAGAATAGAAACTTTGTTTAACACTGAGATGGATATAAATTTGCAAATATGTTTTTAGATCTGAAATACTGTACAGTGTAAATCTAAGAACAGTTTCTTGTCAATTTATTAAGAATAAAAAACAATTTCTTTATCCTACTATAGTTTTTTTTTCTTTCTTTTGGACATTTTGCATACTTGGATTTTATTTTCAGGATTGATCTATTGCTGTCATATTTCTACATGCAATTTAACTGACTGTTCAAACACTTGCCTTTGGGCCAGGGTTACCGACTCGTCCGCGGTCACCTTTCGCCCCAATCAAACCCTGGAGATGGAAAGAAAGGCATAAAATACAGAGATTTATTTTAGGTAAGGCCAAGGTAGTGAGAGACAAAAACATTCGCATAGGAACAATCTGCTTACACAGTGCTTTCTAGAGGGCTTAAGTGACCTTACAACTGGGTTAGCCACACAACTGATTAAATCTGACTGTGTTCTGGTAGCTATTTGAGAAATAAACTTGAGAGTTAGGTGCTTGAGATTCCAGAGCAGATTAGTGGGTAAATCCGTGAAGGACGCATGCATGGGTGAGCTCTCTTTAGCATGTGATCTTTAGGTAATGAGACCAAAGTGTCCATGCCAGGAAACAAGGGAGCTGCTATGACTGCCCTAAGAAGCTGCCACACAGTTAATATCAGATAACCAAACCAATTATTTTTAAAAAGATAATAGATTTATTAGGTTCTTTATCTGTACAGCAAAACGTGGTAGAAACCAACTTTGACAACTGGTACAACAATTCCACACATAGTAAACCTCACAGGCATCAAAATAAATGTAAGCCAACTAAATATTTAAAAGATCACCTTTTTTATTTCTTGTAATGTATCATAATTTTCAACCTTACTTTAAAATCCAACCAGTGTCAGCCTGATAAAATGATCATCCTAACATTGTTTGGAGTTATTAAAAGCTTCAACATACAGAGCACTGCATTAATGAAAAAGTGTTGTATATCAGCGTGTTTTTTTTATTGTTGTTTTTTTTTATTAATATTGAATGTGAATGTTATTATGGCTGTAAGAATTAGATCAGCATAAATAGAATATAACTGTGAAATGGAAATAAAAGTAACTTTTGGTTTTAAATAAATGATCACAAATCTAATTTTGAAAGTGTGGCAGTTGTGTCATATTTTACAACAAACTAGCTTTGCACATCTAGAGCCAAATTTTGACCCAAGCTTTGGTAAATATATTAATCTCAGCGGTATTTGATGGAGAGCACATTTGACTATACATTTTCAAGTCTTATGGCAGATTCTCCATTATACATCATATACAAGTATTGCAATTGCTATAATATTATCCCTTAGGTATAGTGCACTAAATGTTGTGGGTTCGGATCTACATATCTAAAGAGTCTCATCACAGGGGGTGAGTTTCTGATGTCGAATGGAAATAAATCTCCATTTCTTTCATTTCGGTCGCTGATTCATTTAAAATGACATCATCATTTTTATGGAACGTTGTCATCTTGTAACACCCCTACGACTACTTGTATGTCAATGCACTGTACATATGAACTGGACCACTGTTTTGATCTAACTACTTAAAGTACATGAAGAATAGGACTGGGCGATATGGCTTAAAGCCTTCTACCAATATTTTGCAGTGCTTGATAATGATAAAATTGACAGTAGAAAGACTTTACATGAATTTTTTTTTAAAGCAATTCTTGGTTCCTTAAATAGTTGTGATGATATATGGAAACATAAGAACAACCCACAAACCCACACTTGAAAAAATATCCAAATATGAAATAAGCTTCTTCAAGACACCAGTTACATAACAACGTGTGATCTATATCAGTAAACATACTGTAGTAACCACATTTAATTATATTCTTTTAAAGAAACACAATGAAAGAGGAAAAATATAAAAATAATAAAATTCACAATTCACCATTTTTTTTACTTTTTATGACTGATATTTCTAATTTGTTGTATGGACAGGAAGTCAAAATAGTTATTATGATTTGAAATGTATCAAAATAATGGCAAACGGTATAATAATGCCCCTAATTGAGAGTAATGATTGTATGAAGGCAGAAAGGAATGCTTTTGTAGATCAAAGAGTAAATCAATTCAAATTTGCAACAACTAGAGTTAACTTTTACCATACACAATATTTTGCAAGTTGTTAAGTGTCGGTGTGATTCCTTTACAAGTTTGCTATTAGACTTAATTGGCTTTTGTTAATAATTAACTGTCACATCGCGTCAGTGGGATGTATGTTTTGTTTCCATATTTACAGTCCTACTGCCACCATGAGGGTACTATCCATCTTTACAATGGTTTAATATGCCAGGCTAGACCCTCCAAGAAATAAAGCATAACAGCTGACTTAATTAATGCTTTTTCAAGTGCTTGAAAACTCTTTTGGTGATTTTGGTGTGGCTTTTAGTGCAAGCTAATATCTACTATCACCAGCGAGGAGGCCTGAATCCTGCAAAGTAAACGACTCAATGCCATTGGCTGGTTTTCCTTAAATAGCAAATGTTTAATCGAAATGACTGCATGATCTGATTGAATTGTCTCAGTGAATTATAGCCGTAACATATAAATAAATGGAATAGAACTGAATATTTGGTAACTGGTGCAGTGTCAAGTTCTGTTCTGTTCTGTAAGCAATTCACAAGAACAGAAGTTTCATTTAGACAGAGATTAAAAACCACTTGGTTTAATAATTAGATGACCTATGAAAAACATTGGGTCACTTTGTTGTATTTAGGGGTATCAGAGTATTGACATTGTAATTTTTGTTTATAAAATGTCCACTACTTTATACTAGTCTATAGCATAAGGTCTGAGTAAAAAACCTTAAATCTGTGATAGCAATACTAAATGTTAACGAACTGGGTGTTATTTTTCTCTTTTTGGTTTCTATGTAACAATGTGAAAACTGTCCCATGTAATTTTTTACTGTGTGATTTCTGAACAAGTCTAAATGACTGTTACCTGTGACTCTGGAGTCAGCATCTACATCTTAACATAAAATAGCCAGCATGTTTTATTTCTCTTGCACCTTTGAGATTATCACTGTATTTCTGAAAAGTCTATACATAGAGCTTCTGCAAAAGAAGACTTTATTTTATTTTGTTGAATGAAATAGAGCTTAAACCTATTTTGTAACAATGAAACAAAACAGTGTTTTCTGATATTTGCAAAGCTGTGTAAACAAAGAGGTTCATTTTAAATATGGAGATGGGCATTTTTTCCAAAGTAAACAAAAAATAAAAAAATAAATAAATCATAAAAACAAAACCAAAAATTGTAATTAAGAACACAAGGGCTTCCAAAGATATAGCTCATAACACAAAACAATTTTCCACACGATCATTGCAGAGTTAACTTCTCAAAACAGTCATATTTCAAAACATATTTTTCTTAATGAAATGTTTTAGAACACCTCTTTTGTTGTAGTGTAGCTATTCTAATCCATATCCTTCCTGCTTTATTATGTCCCGTGGAAAACCTCCCTCAGAAGAACTTACTCACATCAATGCCATTCTTTCCGGGAGGTCCGTCAGGGCCAGGCTCTCCTGGCTCTCCTTTTTGTCCCTACAGTAAAACAGACAGAGAAAGAATTGATGATTGGATCAATTATAGTTTAAAATTACTATAATTGAGCTATCATTATATATCTATTTAGAAAAAAAGTGGAAACTCACTGCTGGACCAAAGGGGCCAGGCGGTCCTTTCTCTCCCTGTGGAGACATACAGGAAATTGTGTTAGTCCTACAGCACAAATAGGACAGTATAACATCTGACATTTTCTGATTCTTGCCTATCAACAACACTATGTTTTTAGACACTACCGTTTACTTAGCTCTCACCTAAGCTTTTTTTTTAAATTTATTCAAAATAAAAGCCTGTAATTACAATGAAACAGGTAGTTTTATAAAACCTTACTAAATTTTAATTCTGCTGAGAGATTTGTTTATATTATTTTATTCTAGAACCAGTATTTTATTTTTCTATACACAATCAGGGTATTTTCCTGCCCCCATCAGAGCTGCACTGAAAACTTTATTCACACAACCTGCCTTTAAATATCTTACATGTATCACATTACTGTGACACAAACTCAGCATTTGGCTTCTGAAAGACCCCTCTCTGGAATGGAACAGAGCCCTTTTGTGACTGTGTTTTCATTTAAAGCTCCCTCTGCTGGTAAAACTCCGGTACTGTATGGTAACGAAGCATCAGGTATTTCTCATGCACAATACACATCTTTGTGAGAAGGTGTGCTGGGCAAAACTGTGCAGAAGGATACTTACATCAATGCCATCTGCGCCCGGAATGCCTGGAGGACCTGGTGGGCCTGGAGGTCCAGGTGGGCCCCTCTGCAAAACAGATAGAAAGAAAAACACATGAAGAGCTGTATAGATTTGAAGTGCATATCCAAAATAATAATAATACATACATGTTTAAAATACAGATTCGGGCAAAAATGGTGTTACATATTTGTATAGGTGTCTAATAAGGATTTCTTTAACACACTCACTAGTCCTAAACGAACTAAGCACTTCCTTACCTACTTAAATTACTATATCATAGCCACATACATGTCAGAGATCATGTGGAAAATAATAGTAATTAGCAACAGTGATTAAAAGCAACATTTGAGTTTTATATATAAGATAAAAGAGGAGGAATTAAGGAGGAATGCTGTAGGGAGGAGCCATGGAAGGGGCCTGTTTTCCCCCACCTCCCCACCTGAGACCCTCATACTTTTGTTTTAACTTAATCCTTTCTTTCACATATTTATTCTTTAAATTATTTTCAAAATAAATTTGAATTCTCAAAATAAAAATACAATAATTTCTGGTGGAAAATAGCACAGAAAGTCCAGAGTGGATGTAGGTAGGAGGATGAAGAGGCGTCTTTTACAGCCTGTAGGCAAAGTGTGAGTTTACTCTGAGCACTTTGATGTTTATCCCACAAGGCTTTCTAAGTTTGCTTCAAAAAATGAAAGACATTCCCGGATATGTGTATGTGCACCTGCCCCAAAAAGTGGTAGGACTGGCAAAAATAAAACCTTGGTCCTCAACAATCTTCCAGTTGAGTTTTTCAGCTTTCTCTGAAAAATAATATTTGAAGAAACGATATTCATCCATTATGAGTCTGACAATCCACAGAGAAGGGTCCAGCTTGCTTTGTTTGCTCAATTAAAAAAAACTTCTCAAAGCTTTCTTTATGTATAACTCATCCTTCAAAGCTCGTCAGTAATCACAGAGATTCACATTATTGGGTTATTCCTCACTTCTCAGTCACTTCTACTAGTAAACAATGATCCACAAAAGTTACAGCAACAGGACATCCAAAACCTGCTGACCCCTTCCATCCCTCTACAGCACTGAGCAGAGATGATCACAACCTTTCCCTTGCACTCACCACTTGGGCAAAAGCCAGGCACAGGGTTTGCAGGATTACCCAGGTTTTCAGCAAGGCAGAGAGAGCAGCCATGGTCCCTCTCCCCTTCTCTCTTCCGAACGGCAAATCCTCTCTTCCCACTCTTCCTTCACCTCCTTCACCGCTCTCCTATCCGGCACAGTGCGTAGAAGGAGAAAAAATGCTTTCAAAGTGAGAGAGCAAGGGGGAGAGGGATGGATGGAAAGGTTGAGGAGGGTGGAGAAGGAGTACAGGGCAGGGAGGTAAAAGAGGTTGACTACTGCCCCCTGTGCAGATCCATACAGCAGAAGTTTAAAAGGTTTATTTTTTTTTGTTTTATTTAAGGTTTTATTTAGATTTTTTTAAAGAATACAGATAGCCCTGTGTGTTAAAGTACATCAAAAACATCTAGGAAAAAATAAAATCGTTTTGCTTCTAAACCCTTAATTGAAATTGTGCTTTCTATGCTGTGAAAGTGGAATTATGAACAAGGTTTTACTGCACAAGAGTCCCTCATTTCATGCCTTTGATTAACTGGGTATGCTTCTCTTCTTGCCCAGTGCAAAGGTCAGTTCTGGTAGTCCTTTGTGGGACTAAGTGCCCATAAAGTGTGGTTTCTCTCACTTTCAAAAAGGTTTAGAAACTCTGCTTTAAATTTTCTGTTACAGTAGGCAATAGTAGACTAACTCCATAGGCTGCTTGCTGTATGAGAGAAAGAGTTAACCAGATGAGCTCTGAGCTGGTTTTCAGGTCAAGAAAATGAAAGATAGCAAATACAGTTAGTCTCAGAACAAGCTCAGCCAATAACTGTCTCTATAAAAGAAATACACATAAATACAGAAGCGCCAACTGCATTATCAAACACTGTGTTGTTGACAGCAGGAGCCCAGTAGATGCCAATGTGGTAAATAAAGTGCCAGGTACAAAAAATTGAGAAAAAACATAAAATTGAAAATTTAAGTAACAAAAAATGTATAACTGGAGAACTAGAATGTAGTATAATGAGAGAAAGGTGTTTTTATGTCCCCCAGCAGCCCAGGCCTAAAGCAGCATAACTACAGAAATAAGTTAGGACCCTTATGGATGGGTTAAGCTAATTCCCTTCATAACAGTTCTACTCTAAATACAGCCAGCATGGTTTAATTATCTTAGATTGTTGGTTTATACATATGTATCTGGAACTAAGGATATTATAAAATGTGTTTTTTGAATAATTTTGTTGTTAGTTTTTGAGACCCCATGGCATTTAGCCAATGAACTTAGCAAAATGCCCAAACCTTAATAAGGTTGTACAATAAAGAGAATGTATACAAGTTTATTAATGTCTTTTACATCTGATATATAAGAATGGACAAGATCTGACCAAAAGTGCTAAAGTTATTTTGGATTTCTGGTTTGAAGCTTTTTGGTTTCACTAGGCACCTTAGGAATACATTAGTAATAATTACAATTCAAATATGATTGTAGCAAATGTGTGTTAAATGCTTTTATTTCTAATGTGCAAAAAATAATCAAATGAAAACTTAAAATTCAAAAACCAATAATAAAAAATTATAATTTCATACAATACAATATAATACAATTTTGCAATTTGAAACATTGAAATAAAAACCGCTGTAACTATACTGTAAAGTGATTTATCAGCATAAAATTTACTGGATTTAAAACACAAGGTGACAATAAAGACAAATTTCATGATTACATCTCAAACCCTTATTTTTTATTGCAAAAAGCTTTAGCAGCTTATCATAAAAGTGCAACAAATAAACTATAGTATTAAAGTATTTAGCTAAAGTTGAAGCAT
Organism: Jordanella pulchra; assembly: GCA_034780135.1. Lineage (NCBI taxonomy): Eukaryota > Metazoa > Chordata > Actinopteri > Cyprinodontiformes > Cyprinodontidae > Jordanella > Jordanella pulchra. The sequence goes on along the minus strand of JAUZNJ010041765.1, from coordinate 3,576 downwards.
TTGAATAATTAAAACCTGATGGTTGTTCAAAAGATGTTGTAGATCGTTTTCTAACAATGTCAAATTTCTAACACTGTTGTCTTAATGCAAAGAAAGGTAAGGCAAGTTTATTTATATAGCACAATTCATTACAAAGAGTATGTAATGTATTTTGCATGAATTAAACATTATCAAAGAAGAAAAATACAATAAGAAAAAAGCAAGAAAAGATATTTAAAAAATCAATTGGTATTCATAAATTACCAAAATAATTCTTTGTTGATATAAATACGAGTTTGGATTAATATAATTCAGTAATACAAATTAATTTGGTGACATCTAGTGGCTACTTTACACAGGGGAGAGCTTATTCCTACAATAACACAAAGAGAGCTTTTGGAAAACTGAACAAAATTCATATGACATACTAAATGACTTAACAGTGTCCCCTGGCCCACAGGTCTTGTATTGCACTAAATGTAATACATTTTGCTTCTGTGTGCACAAGATGGCACCAGATAGTTAGTTAATATATGCTGGGAAACTTGTTTGCCACGAAGATCTGCAATGTTGCAGTAAGATGTGACATTTTATATATTCAATGAAATTCAAAAGAAAATTAAGTTCTAACGTCTTTAGTGAGCTATGATCTTCTGTGCACTGCAAGGCACAATGTTACCCACTTAATATAACAATACAACAAGGAAACCACACAGATGTGTTCGGTGTTGCAGCAACATACTTAATCATCAGTTGTTGCTTTTTCAGTCGTTATCAACAGAAAATGTTCCTTCACAATGGAAATCATATATATATACTGATGTAGACATATTAAACTATCTTTTGTAATGAATAACAAGTTGAAAAAAAAAATCTTTCAGCTATTTTATTCTCTTTCTTACCTGGTTTTTATATGTACTTTCCTGGGAAAATCCATTCTTTTCTGACTCTAGTTTAGGTTTCTTACAGATTGAAATAAATACAACAATTCCAAATGTATTTATGAAAAACAAAACATGTTTGGGAGACTTAAAATATGACACCATAAAACTGTCAGATTGTTTTCGTTTTGGGTTTTACAATACTTTCAACATTTTAACAAGTGTAAGAAAAAAAAAAGAAAAGCGACGCAAAAACAATCTGAAAAATCTCAATCTAATTTTGAATTTCTAACAATAAAACCTCAGCATGTGCATTTTGTGTATTCATTAAAAACCCTGCTAAAGTACTTTGCATGAACAGTTGGTTGGTTTACTCTTGTTTAGTTGCTGTAATTTGAAATATAAAGACGTTGCACAATTATTGCATCACACCATATAAACCTGTATACTACTACTCCAAAATCCATTGCTATGTTCATGAAGATGTGAACAGATGTCCATTTTTTTTAACACTTAGGTTAATCAGCAATATGCAATGCTCTAAACTGTGATTGATAATACTTAACAAGACTGGTGAATAGGAAAATTATATCTACAGCAGAACAAGTCTATCAACTTATTTCCTTGTGACACAACAGAGCATACAATGTTCGTAAGTTTCTGGTTCACTTTGTTTAGAACTGGGAAGTGTTTGCCTCAGTTGCAATTCCCCAACTTGTTAAGATTAAAATACGACAAGTCAGCAAAAGTCTTTACATCCGTTATGAGGAAGACTTACAATATCCTTAAACTTTTATGAGTCACTTCCTTTAAGCCGTTGAGAATTACTTCAAAGAAAAGCATGACTTGGATTCCAGTAACTGTACGAAGCAGTTCAGTGGTCAAACAGAAACAATGGAAACAAAAAAATAAGCTCAAGAACTATGTTCTGAAATGTGTAAACATGTATAATCAAAGGATAACCCGTGGTATCTAATGTAACCTTTATTTCCTTTATGGGTACCTCCATTGGTATATTGTTAAGGTAATACTACTAATATCAGGAAACAATTATGTACTTTCAGAGGGATGAAAGAGGATGTAGGAAAACTGAGTGAAAATTGCAAACAAACAATATCTGTCAAAACATAGCTGATATAAAGAGATAAAGCAGTAATACTCTTAAAACAACATGGCGCACAGTGTTTCACACATTTAAGCTCTGTCAAACAAACATGTAAGACCTGATACCAGAGGTTATCAGCAGAAATCTGTTTCCATGAAAGCTCCAACAGAGTGAGAGACTGCAGTGGATCAAACTGTGCTAACATCAGAGTTTGAAAATTAGGACATAGCTTTAGGTTAAAAATTTGCTAAAGAGCTTGGGAGTTGAGATGATACACTGGTATCCCATTTGCTGTTTAGTTAAAATATGAGGAAATTATCCAAGTCTCAGATACGGGTTTGACATGTTTGTTGTGAAATCCTGAAATGAAAATTCATTGTGTATATACCATTTGATCAGTAAAGCATTACAGTATGTGGTTATATGGGAATCTCTTCAATATATTCCAACACTGGCTAAAAAGAGTTTCTCTTTGATTTTAGAAAACAGAATATATCCATCATTACCATCTGAAGTAGTGAACCAGAATAAGTCTTTACAGTATTGTATGGCTTCTTGCTTGATATTTGATGTAAATAAATGAACCCATTCTCACAAGCATGTACCAAAAGACAGAGAACGATGGTTAAAGCTGATATTATATCGCACTTTTGGTTCCTGGGGAGATGCATCGAAATGGTGACATTCCTTCTATCTGGCCGTTCAGGTGCATCATTTCTCTGCAGAATTAGCACTAAATACTATAGTAGGTATCACTGCTGAAAAAGTATAGCAATTCACAGCTAAAATTATATAGGGCTTGCAATGGCCTTACGAGTTTTAGTTTCTAAAGTGATTTTTTGAAAGTTAATGCAGTTTTGATTTTATTGTTATTTATCAATATTTTTTGTAGAATTTCTTAAGAATTGTAAGATTTTTTTGTTTTTTTTTTTCAGTTGTACACCTAGGACACGGGTCCTCTTTCTACCATGGTGCTGACATGGTGGAGCTGACATGCTGCACTCATTCACACTGCTGCTGTTGTTTGCTTAACTGACAAAACTTACTCCAGATACCAAGTAAAGTATAAGTATAGTAATTATTTGCAGATCTTTACAGCTTAATTCATACAGTATTTCTAAAAACTGAAGCAGCTATCGTAGAAGTACCTGAATTCAATTTGAAGATTTCAAAAAGAACATCATTTCTTTTAATGCAATACAATTATCTGCTATTTATTTAACTCTAGAGTGGGTGAAGAATTGTAGGAGAGGAAACCTAATTGTCACAATTCAGCATTAACTATTGAAAAGGAACTGCAAGAAACCATTTGTGCAGCTGCAGAAAGTATGTGAATCAAAGTAAATTATGGGTCTGAACTTCAGGGATTCCAAATGAGGGGTGCTAAATTGCATTAGCAGTTTGTTTTTGAGCATGTAATTAGTGGGTGTGAGGTAGGTGATCTACAAAGATTTCAGGTACAAATGTTAATGTCAAATTTATTTATGCATCACTTTTTAATGCAGATACTTCTGTCAAAATTGTTGTGCACAATGAAATGGAGCTTAAGCGAAAATTCAGACTGGGAGACATCACACAGCTGTCCCGCATCATCCACTCACCACGCCCCCG
>JAUZNJ010041754.1:0-33836 GCA_034780135.1 Jordanella pulchra | reverse complement strand
AATAATTAAATTCAAAGCTTTATTTATGATTTATTTTGGACAGCGGAAGTCTTTTATTTTGAAGAATGCTTAACAGGTTAGTGAGGCTGTCTAAATACTAAAATCCTAGTGTGATATGATTTGATTTTTTTGCTTGTGATACTTTACCAGAAGATTATGAATAGAACTGGAAGTTTTAGCTAAATAATAGATCATTTAGAATCAAGTATAAAATCAATTTTTAATTTATTATTAAAATGATTATAACTGTAATCTGCTTAATACCAGGGTTTTTAGCCTTTTACTCAAAGTGGGGCTCCTAAATTGGCTGTTAGGATCTAGTTGCCTTTCACCAGTTTAGTTTTTTAGACAATGGCTATTAGCAGAGTTATAAATCACCAGCCAAAGAAAAGGACTGTTAATTCAGCCATCAACCAAAAAGGATGAATCTGGCCTGAATGATAAATCGTTCTGTGTATAAAATAACCACAAAAGACCACGGATTGAAACAATGTTATCTTTATTAGTTAATAATCATTACAAAACTTTAAAAACTACTAATAATAAGTGAATAAAACATAAAAATGTGAAAAGGGGTTTTAAGAGCCCATTCGAGAGTCTGAGAATGGTAAAAGCTTTAAAGCTTAATACATTTTATGTGTCCTTTAAAAATAGCAGCGGGTAAATGTGAATAGACCCTGATGCAGATATTTAATGCAGTCAAAACTGTCAAGTTTAATTTGCTTTTGCAGTGAAAAATGAATAATGAAAGGAAAGTTAGGCTAACAACGTGGAATGAGGTAGTTGAAGCTTAAGATCCTAGATGATTAACTGTAGCATTCAGTTGGTCACTTTTGCTTTGACACCATCAAATCGAAGTTGAAAACAGAAAGGTTTTTACAGGTAAAACACAAACTCATGCAAATCATCTATTCTACATATTCTTACTGAATTTCCCTTCTGGCATCAGTAAAGTATAAGTGAATTTAATTGGACTGAATTCAAACAAACAGAGCAATTATTAAGGATTAGAAGGAAGGAGGAGAAGAAAGAATTGTATTTTTGGTTTGATGGAAAGGAGGTTCGGTTCTGTCCGGTTAAAAAGTAGTTCAGGATTTCTTTCATTGCAGTAAAATAAATGGTGTAGAATATGAAGGTTGTTTTTCTCTTATTTTTTTCCTTTCTAATATCCTTTCCTGTTTTAATTGGATAAATTAAAAGAAAAGAATCTGAGCAAGCATCAGCATGCAGGGATTTTCTCTAGTCTTCCGAATGCATTTGTTTTTGTCAGATACCCATCTGAATTGCTGTGTACGCTCTGCCCATAGTGGGCCTTTTCACACATGGCTGTGCTCGCTCTCTCATCATAAAATCCACTCCAGTTTGGGCTTGTGTTTCTGTAGCACCCCGCTGAAGGAGCGCTGGGACTTACGTTTGGGAGCCCAGCTTGTTTTGCTCTTTATGCTCAGATCTGGCCTCTATATTTGTCTGTCCCTCTGGGGGGGCTAAAGGAAAATCAATGGGGCTCTCCTGGTCAGGGACTAAAGCTGTAATTATACGCTGCAAACTGCAATCTCACACCTTGAATCAAGAGGGGAAAAGACTTTTTATGTTACATTGATTGTTTTCATTTTTTATCTTTAGTAACACCTCTGATGTATGTGCTTGATTCCCGTTTAATCCCAGTCAGTGCTACCACCGAACATGTCTTAAAGCTTACATTGACTTAGGCATGCATTTACTTACAGCCACACAGGTAATGCCTCCTCATCTCATGGATTCCTCTAATTATCCTGCAGGAAGTAAGGACCATATGGGCTAGAGGTGGGAAGCTGTTACCTCTTTCCACTCAAAAAAAGGTGTACACTCAGCACTCTCAGCTAATTGGAGCTTCCTCACTGCAGGATTTGCAAGTTAAGTGAATGATGTGTCAAACCTACAAGAAGCTTCCTCTATCCTTGGGGTGTTATTGACTCAAAACCTCAGTCAAGAAGATAATGCTTCAAGGATATAAAAGAAAACCCATGCTGCTTTGTAGTGAAACTATTGACATTGAGCAGATGAAAGAGGAAGGAGGAAAGCAGGTATTTTCTGTTTTGATGCCGGATCAGAGGATTTGTAGTCCACGGTGACCGATGTTGGACTGGTGGGAAAATCTCACACCTTAAAAGAAAAATAAACATGGCATGTTTCCAGAATGTTCCCCAAAGTCACAGCCTGAAAAATCTAATAATTCAAACCTCTTAAAAAAAAAAAAAGAAAAAGGACACTGTTTTGAACAAGGTCAGTTTTATTTACAATACATATCCTTTTTTCCTCAGCTCAAAGTTTCTACACAAATTTCAAATCATTTAACAGTTACTTGATGTGGCACAAGAACACAAATTGATGAATAACTTGGGAGTAGAAACAAGATTTTTACTGCTAAAACTAAAAAAAATGTTTGTTCATGTTCAGACTTTGAAGAAACACTATTGCTGCAGTTACAGCTTTAAGTCTTTGTTGCATTACTCTACTAGCTTTACATTTATTAGGCTGTTTGAGCACTAATTTCTAATTCTTTGTACCAACTCAGGTCTTAACTTTAACATTAAGTGATTGGTTCTGACTTTGTATGGTCCGTGAGTTTAACTGAATGGCAATTACATTTTTAAGTGAGCTGATTGTATTGCATTTTATATGCTAAATACAAATCCAAGGCAAGCTTTTGACATTTCTGTTTGCAATAGACATCCATTCCACAGGTATGCACTCATTTTTGTTCGTCACATGAAAAGTCCTAATAAAATACATAGAGGCATTTGTGTTACATGCGAATCTTTTGATCTGAATGAACTTTTGATCCTGCTTGATTTCAGGATACAATCAAGCAGCTACAGGAGGAACTGAAGAGCATGGAAGAGGCAGAGAACCTCTGCATGTCATTCAGCGAGTGGCTTGCCTCGACTCAGAAAAGCTTCACGACGCTGACTGATCGCTCTGAACCGCTGGACCGGCAGGCCATGGAGAGAAAGATGAAGAAATTAGAGGTATCGATCTGTTGGCCAACAGTTTGGACTGGATTTATTTATGAAATTAGATCCAGAGCTGTGTTGTCACACACTGCTGCATGGGTTAGGAACATGGCAAATCGGGGAGTCAGTTAACTTGCATGAAACCCTGCTTCCTCTTAGTAACATTAAAAATACAGATCTCTTGCCAAGACAATGATTTCTGTCCAACTTAGTGTTGTTGGGAGCAGGAAAAGTTAAAGAACATTTCATAAGGAGAATAATTTGAATGGTTTCTACTTGCCCTTACCCTGCTCAGACACATTTGCCACTGCACTAAAAAGAAATAAATCTCCACTATTTTTGTGTGGCATAGTTCACATCGAATCCAGAGAGGGTTTGATTGGTATGTGTGTATCGATCGGGTCTTTATGTAGACAAAGCTGGAGCCGGTTTAGAGGAAGCGTGGTATCAGAGAGAGACCTCCCACTGTGTGTAAGAGGATGAAGAAGAGTAGGTGTCAGGAACCCGCTGGCACAGGCGCTGTAATTGATGCAGCGCCCTTACCACTTCACATCACACACACTGTTTTCTCTCACTTCATCTCTCAAAACCAAACGTAAACTTGAACACAGAGCTAGATCCTAAACCTGTGATTCTTATGTAGTTTCACACATTTATTCCACCTCAGTTCTTTACTGCCTCACCTCTCTTTGTCTTCATCCCTGTAAACCAGTCGCACCACACACCCACATAACACTTGTGATACATCATCTGGTGTGGTCTTTGGCGTAATCCGCTTTCAAGGATCGATGCTCTGTCTCTGCATAGCGACCAAAGATGTGCTGCCACCACATGTGTCCTTCCAGTGCTGAATATAACACATGAGCGTGCTTCATCACTTACTCATGTCCTGTTGTGAGAGAAGCTGGGATGTTCAGTGAGCCGGGACGATTACGCAGTGACACACAGACCAGAAGTCAATAGCTGTGTTAAGGCCCATTAGCAGGCTTTGGACTTTATTTTTGGCTGCAGATTGGTTGGTTTAGAAAAAAATACTATTTGCTAACGGATAGAGATATTTTATGTGGAAGGTTTACTTGTTACTTTTCATAAAGAAAACCACCATAAACTCAACTGTAAGCCAAAAATACTCCACAAACACAGATAACTGATAATCTGTTATCAAATTAGAATTCATAATTTTCACATCTCACCTTGTTTTTGTCGTCTAGCTTTTCAAAACATGTTCTATCCTGGCATAATTTTGCCCGTAAACCTCAACAGAAAAGAAATATCCAGTTGTATTTCCCATAAAATAAAATCACGTTTCGTAATAATCTATCAAAGCTATTTTTTTCCCACAAAGAATAAAAAATGAAGTTGATAAAATATAATTTTTCATGTTTCTACGGACATATGTCTGCCATTTTAGATTATCTACGTTATGTGTTTCTTAGTATCAAGGATACGTCGGAAACGTCCTTCATGTCAGAAACGCCATCTCCAGGCGCATGTGTCATTTAGTCTTTGTGCAGCTGGACCTCCACCAATCAGTAACCAATCAAATTTGATTGACATATTGTGTTAGTCATTAGATAAGCTTTTTTATTATTGAAAGTGTGTGTGTGTGTGTGTTTTGGGGGTGTAATGTGTGTAATGAGGGAGAGATAAGGAGAAATACTTGGATAGCAATTGTATAGTGTAAGTACTGAAAGCTGAAAGTGCCTACATAAAAAAATATGTAAAGCTACTCATAAAATGTCTTTTTTATGGTTAAATTAGTCATAAAATTCAGATAATCCAGCCTTTTTGGTCCTGTTTTGGATCAAATGTGCCGAATGGACCTTTTTGCATATAAATAGGGTCACAGTTTCACAGTGTTTATGACTAGAGATCTGAAATTTTATTCAATTGTTGTCCACAACATCAACAAGTGTAGTGAGGTGAAGAGGCCTACTAGGATTTATTTCCAAAATACAGAATATTGAAAATTTCTTTTTTTTATGCAAGAGAAATTCTGATCATTTCAGACATGTTTGAAGATACATAGCTCAGGTTGTGTAAAACCTACATATAGTTTGACAAGATATCTCCAGAAACTAGAAGATCTTATCCCTCAAATGACATACATCACAAGCATGTAGGATTTATATTATTATTTTACTGGCCAATGGCATTTGAGTATCCAACTCGTTTCTGCACAAGCTATGAAAAGGCGAAAGGTAAGGGGTTAAATGAGTACATTGTGGTCTGTAATTAACACTGATTTTTCAATACTCCAAGTATTGCTTTAGCTCCTAAATGCCACAATCAAAAGGGTCAAATTGGATTTGTTTATCAGAAGAAAAGCTTTGAAACCAAACTGTTTAAATAAGCATCACTGTACTAAAGTTCAAATAATCAACCCTTGATTACTTTATACTTTGCTTCCGAAAAGCCAGACTTTTAGTAATTTTTTGTAAGTGATCTTTCTTATTTATGAATACTTTGAGTGTAAAACAATCAATTCATCTTTTGTAAAAAAAAAAAAAATTGTTGTATTTTATATTTTTCTTAAATTCAAGTGAAGAAATGTAAATCAATTAACCAAAGCCTGAAAAACAGTTAATCAGAATCATCTCATTATAATACAGGGCATAGCAGTAATGTACTGTAGAGGTTTAATTGTGCTTTTTTTAAAAGTAATCATTTGCATAAAAGTTTCCAATGATAATAGCGTTTCAAGATTTGCAGTTAATTATCAGCTCAGTTGTCAGAGCTGAAGTAGAAACAGTGGAGTTGATTAAGGAATCAAGGAAGTCATGCAGACTGAAAAACATCTAGAAGCTCTCAAGCTCACAATTACAACTAGCACACGAGGAACTGACTTGGATAATTGGGGATCACTAGACAGCTGAGACGTAAAGGCCACTCTGTGCTTAGGACCTCAGATAATGTGTTCTGTAGATCCTAGCTAATAATTTAAGACCTTACGGTCCAAAAAATGTAATTTTTCCCCATGACATATAATTCAGTGCTAACAATGCACCAGTTTCAAAAAAATCTTAAAGCTTAGTTCTGTTTCTAAGAGGGAAACTCATAGTGGGATGTCATATAGGTCAGGCTTAAAGGAAGAGGAGGTAATTAGCTCCCCTTTCTGCGTAAACATACTTCTATTGCACTATAACAGGGTAATTGCTGAACACGTCTTTAACAAAGAGTTGCATGTAATTTAAATATGTGGGGTGTTTCTTGTTAAAGTGACGAAGCAGGAGCATTGGAGAGCGTCACATTAAGCAGGACACAGAGACGTGTGCAAACAAGCGCAGGTCTCGTTATGTTACCCAGCGAGCTGGATGGAGAGCCGAGCTTGTTTGAGTGTGAGGTTACCGTCTCTGCTCATCCAATAATAGGCTGATGATGAAAGCTGTATGGCATCCCATCGAGGGGAGGTCAGTGCGTGTGTGTGCGGCGGTGTGTAGTGTTGCCCTGGAAACCCCCGCAGCTACTGTTGCCTGTTAAGGGTCTTTATAATTGGGTCCTCCTTTCATATTATTCACTGTGGTTCTTCCTCACCATGAACTCCCAGTTCTTCTCCACATTTCGGAGTGCAGGTGTCAGCCTACCTGATGAGTTCAAAGCCGTCAGAAAGCACCGCTAGGGTAATTTGTGGCAGTGGGCAGCACTCGAGGTGAAGGACAAAAACATCAGGAATAGTGCACTAAAGGTTATCGAAGCTATGATACAAATGTTTCTCTAAATAAAGGGAATGTATGTTGTATTTTGCTATTCATTCTTGATTGAAGTGCCTTGCAGAGCAACTCGTGCTTCACCAGCACCTCCTTCTGTATGCTCCCTGCGTCCATAATATGTAAACAAGTCATACTATCTTTTCTTCACCTCTATACTTTCAAAACCTTGTGTTTTCCTTCTCCTTCACAGTTACCCGACGCATTTGATTAAATCTATTCAACAGTTTCTAAATAAAATACACATAGTAACTGTATTAATATTACTTGATAAAGCTGGAAAACATCCAAAGGGCACAAAGACTCTTTCAAGTTTCCATACTTCTGCTCTTTTAACCAGAGCCTCCAGTCTGATCTCCAGCATGGCCACAACCTTCTGAAATCCCTGAGAGAGCGCGCGGAGCAGGCAGCGGGCTTCCTGGATGAGGCGGGAGCTGAAAGTTTAGGAGCAGAAGTGGAAGCACGTCTCGCCCAGCTGGAAGAGCTCGCCGGGGGACTGAGGCAAGAACGCAGCTTCCTGGAGCGAGCACTACTGCTCGCAAAGGAGTTTCACGACCGGTACAAGGCTCAGATCCAGTGGCTCGTGGAGACCAGGGCTTTGCTCAGCACACCAGTGGAGCCCAAGGCTGAACTGTACCAGCGCAGAGCGCAGCTGGCAAAGTATAAGGTAAGGCCTAAAAAAAGATTAATTCACAACATTAATTCAGTAATTTTACACTTAAATGGCTTAAAAGGTGAGATGGATGTGAATATTATTATCTTAATTGGCCACGTGTGACCCTGAGAAACTCCTAAAATGAATATACTTAAAATAACTGCTGATCTATTTAGTTTGAATTTAATGTGAAAATAGTTGCTTAAAGGGACAGTGTGTAACAAATCTGGCATTTATTAGCCATATATATATATATTCTGGAAAAGTCGAATACATTGTTTTAAAAAATCAGAGCGTTCTCATAGCTTAGATCTAGTAGTTTATAAATATATAGGGGTGGTGCACCCAGTGGGAGATAACATGTTGTGTCAGCATTTGTGATCAGAGAAGCTAAAAGAGCACAAACTTTTTGGCCTTATGTGTTTTAACTGTATCTGGGAATGCCTTGTTTGTGTTCTGTACTTTATGTTGAGTGAGAGTCAAAGGAAAGAAATGGAAAAAAAGGAAAAGACAGAATAACCAGGAAAAAAACAACACTGGTGCAGATTTTTCCAGGTGGAAACAATTTATGAGGCAGCAGGCTTCAAAACGGACACTGAGGTTCAATACAACAAAGAAGTTTATTTTGCTATTACGTTAGAAACAAGGCAGAGACGGCTAGTTTGTTCGCCCACATCGGATAAGCTTGGATGCAACAGTCATTAGCTGCCATTGGTAGATGTTACTTCCCCTGCCTTAGCGCACCACAAGATGGTGATAAATCTTTGATACTGTCCCTTTAATTTGGACCTTTGCATAAGAATGGATGGGTGGTGGAAAGAGCACTCTTATTAGTCAGGTTTGCAATTAAAAGAAGCTAAAAATGAATATGAAACAAAGGGAGAAAATTTTGTTGGAAAAAGTGAGTCTTATAAATACTAAGATTTCTTTTCAAGGCAGAATCTTATCTGTTATATACTGATATATTCAGCAGCAAAGAAATACGTTTCTGTGTCCTCAGGCTCTCTTACAGATGGTTCAGTCCCATGATGGATCCATCAGGTCTGTGATGGAGAAGGGAGATTCTCTACTGGCTTCTGTCCACTATCCCTCCATCAGAGACAAAATGCATCGAGTACAGAAGGACTATACCTCCCTCTGCAACATGGCAATGGTAAGAAGCAGCTGTGATGTAATGACAATGAAAGAAATCTCTTCTATTTCCATCTTTTTGTTTTGAATCAAGAAATCTTGCTTCTGCTTTAACCTGTGGTGTCCAGGCTCATGTGGAGAATCTGGAAAGCCAGGTGAAGGAACAGGAGGCTTATCACAACGAGCTGCAGGAAGTGGAGCGCTGGCTGCTGCAGATGTCCAGTAGGATGGTGACTCCAGATCCAAGCGTGAGCATCAGCATGGAGGCAGCAACTCAACAGCTGGCCAGACACAAGGTAACATGTTTTAACTTTAAATCTTTTTTGGGATATTTGTGACAAAATCATGCAGCTGAAACCCAAATTCGATAAAAAATGTTTCTTTAAACTGTTTCTTTTCCTCCGTTCCAGATTCCTCAGACTTGGATGATTGTTACTGAGCTGTTTATTATCTGACTGTTGATGTCTTTGTTCACCTTTTCCAGTTTTCCCTTAGGATCAATCTGTAACAGATGTTTCATTTGGAAAGCTGGATCATCAAAGGACAACTACAGAGAGCTGTTTCTCTGTTTTCACATGTTTTCTTGTCTAGTCATTTATGTTCAGAGAAAGTCTTTGCCGACTTTGTTTCTTCCAGCCGCTGCAATAGTTATTACTGAAGTTATTCTCTAAGAGAACCTTATGTGACCCTCTTCAGGCCACCATGGAAGAGATTGCAGGTTTTGAGGAACGCTTGACAGCTCTGAAAGAGCAAGGAGAGGGCTTAGTGCAAGGCTGCAGTGACCGCGTGCAGAACCGACTGAGACAGCAGGTCCAGACTCACCAGCAAGGCATCAGAGACAGCTACTCAGCCATCTGCAGCACTGCACAGAGGGTGAGTAAGGAGCAGATTGCAAAAGAAAAGGAGGGAGCGGGGAGCATTTTACTTATAGAAAGGTGGTTAGAAAATCTTATCTAAAAATTTATGATTAAGGGCTTATTGTGTTTAGATGCTTTCATAAAAAAAAGAAATGCATGCACAGATAGAAGGTTGATATTCCAGCAGCCAAGGTATCCACTTAATCCTAACCCGTTTTGACACTTATACCCATCTCTGTTAAGGCAGCCCTTCAGGCCTGCTTTAGAGGGCACAGGCAATTAATTTTGCCAAAGAAGAGCTCAGCAGCAGCCGCACTCAGACGCCAACAGCCAACATCACTAACTCAATCTCTCCATATTAATCTCTGCAGATCCCTTGTCAACCCCACTTTTTCATGGCTGAGCCAGAAATGATCACACACAGGCATCCAGTAGATCTGGCTAGTCCCTTAATCCAGCCCCACTCTGTCATTTTGGCACCAACTCCTCCGTCATCGTTGCCTATGTCCCGAGATACCACCTCCGCCACCGCACACACACACACACCCAATCTGGCATTGTGTGATCCAGCCACTTTTTACCACTCCACTGCTGGCCTCCCTACAAGCGTGCCTCCAGCGTTGTAATGGCTGCCAACTGTGTCCCAGCGCCACACAGCTCTAATATCCTGCCTGCCACTTGCCACCACGCCAGCCTTCCAGCTTTTGCCAAAGTTGCAGGGCAGAGTGCCAACACTTTGGCCCTCCCCTTGCTCCTCCTTTCAGAATCCCGAATTAACACTGTCAATCAGGCCGCGATGTTTGCCTCTCCCCTGGCGGGCTTGGACGCCTCCACATTTAACACCTGTTAAATACAAAGCTGCATAACTGCCTGGTTTTGGGGTGATTCTGTGGTTTATTGTGTCTTTGAAGCTGGCAGAGCCACAACTGTTTTAAGTCTTTCCTCCGTTTCTTGGTTATATTTACGTCTAGACTTTGACTGGGCCATTTTAACACAGGAATACAACACATAATCTAAACCAATCAACTTTCTTGTCCCACCTGAAGATACTCTTCATCACAGCATGATTAGTTTTTTGCCACATTGTTGTATTTTTCCCTCAACTAACCCTTAAGGCTTTTAACAAACCAGCTTTCTTCATACTAAGAATGAATTTCACATGGGTGAGAAGGGGATTTTTGAAGGCTATTATTGCACAGAATTTAATTTTAGGGATATTGGAGTAAAAAATGGCTAAATTGAAAATCTTTTCAGGTTTTTAAATCATTTTATTTTCGTGTATGTATTTTTTTTATCCATCGCATAAAATCCATAGGAGTTTGTGGTCTTTGTGTGACAAGATCTGGAAATGTCCAAGGAATGTAGCAAGTTACCATATGTAGAAAAAAAAACCAAACCAGTCATTTGCTGAAGCACAAAATTATACATATATTTTGTTTCTTTTTTTACAGGTATACCAGAGCCTGGACCATGAGCTGCAGAGGCATGTGAGCCTGCAGGATACGCTGCAGCAGTGCCAGACGTGGCTCAGCTCTGTCTCAGAAAAACTACAACCTCATCCACAACCGTCTCTCAGCCTCGAGGAAGCTCTGCAGCAGGTCAGTGGGTGATTCCCTGCTTATTAACTAAAGGTTTTGTGGTTTTGATCTCTTTTTTTGGAGGGGGTGTATTTGTATATTTTATTTTAGTTTGCATGATTGCACATTTTAAATGGTCAAAAACTGGATAGAAATGTATCTGTTTTGCACATTTGTTGGTAAGAGAATTAACAGAAACATTAAAAACAGGTGAAGCAGGAGCGGGCTCTCCAGGAGCAGGCCAGCACGTACCTTCAGCTCGTGTGTTCAGCTTGTGATCTCTCAGAGCAGAGGGTCAGGGAGGCTGCTGCAGCCATCCAGCAGATCAAGCTGCAGGTCTGCTCACTTAAAGGAATCCTTTAAACTAAACCGAGTTTTCTGTGGTAAAATGTAGCGGTTTGGATTTAATGAAGATCAATTTTTGTGTTTTTCTTTAAGATTGAGGAACGCATGCTTCTTTGCGAAGAGATGGCAGACAACTGGAGGGACATCGAGGAACAGAAGGTTGATTTAGAGACCCAGCTTAGAGAGACTGAACAGCAGCTTCAGAGCATGATCAGAAGACCTGCAGAATTGGAGCCTAAGATTGCACAAAACCAGCTGGACAAGGCACAGGTTTGTCTGCCTCAAAATGTAACGAGTGTCACAGAAAAACCTTCAGAAAAATTTATAAAATCACTAGTAAACTAATTAGTTGTTCATCCTTTCTGTGTTTTCAAAATAAATTGTTGGAAAAGAAGGAGCCTTCACAATCAGTTTAGTGCTAGCTAGTTTTTGTCTGGGTTTAATTATATCAACAGGAAATGTGATGAATCTGTCTCCTTGGCAGTGTTTTTGTTACGTCTCCAAAATTAACTGAACTTTTAGCTTTTAAAATCTAGTGCAACACAAATTTGTAGTCCAATTTACTTTAAAACATTGCAATAAAAAACAGACTTTTATTCAACCATACTTTTGATAAAATACCATACCATACCAACTTTATTTATAAAGCACTTTAAAACAACCACAGCTGATACAAAAAGTGCTGTACATCAAAACACAACATAACAATAAAAAAAACATAAAATAAAAACTTACAGTTTAAAAACAAATACATACAATTTAAAACTAGATCCCGCTAGAGTTGAAAGCCAACTAAAATAGATGGGTTTTAAGACGAGCTTTAAAAGTGGACAGTGAAGGGGCCTCTCTGACCTGCAAAGGCAAGTTGTTCCATAATTTGGGGCCCCTCTGAGCTTCCTTCTTGATCTCGGTACCTCCAAAAGCAGCTGATCTGCGGACCTGAGAGACCGAATAAAATGCCCATTTGCAAAAAGCAATTGATAAGTTAAAAGTAAAAAGAAACAACAATTTTTTTCTCTGTAACTGATTTTTTTTAGCAAAGAGAAACAATTATCAGAAATCAAGATGCGGCAGAACAAAATTTTGGTCATCTTGTCTGCTCAGGTAGTTGATACAAAAAGGAAAAGATTCATAGAAAAAAAACACAGAGCAAAAAAAAAATGAATCCCTGTTTGAGGAATATTTGTGGGACTGAATAAGAAGACAAAAGCACTCAGCCAATTTTAAAACTGCTAAACAAAGAAGTGAGTTTTGTAAGAAAGGGGACGGATAACAACTCAAAGGACAGTTGATGAAGTTAATGGCAGCAGCAGAGACACATCTAAATATAGAAACACTTAACCAGGATGATTTTCTATGGACATAAGGGAAATATGCAAAGAGATTGCATAGTTATTGGCAGGAATAGGTCAGTGAATGGCTCTATTTCAATTCAATTTTCAATTCAATTCAGTTTATTTATATAGCGCTAAATCACAACATATGTCATCTCAAGGCACTTTGAGCTAGAGAAAAAACTAGACACAGAAGGAATGATCCAAGGATATTTTCTACTTAGGAAAACAAACTATGACAGGAAGAGAAGAGATGACATGTCAGAGAAGTGGTCTGTTAGTCCTCCAGCAGCACAGCATAGGTTACAGTATAGCTTGTGATGGTGTCAAAGGGTTTTTTCTTTTACAACAAAGCAACACAGACTACGTTTTATTCTTCCGACTGACAATTAGAAACATCTAAACACCAATCCTGAACAATCTGCTTTCTTTCCTGCAGGAGTTCCTGCAGCAGATTAGAGAAAGACAATCGGAGGCAGCACGGTTGAGTGAAGCCAACGACAGGTTGATGGACGGACGGGTTTCTCCTGCTCTGGAGGAGATAAGGAGACTGAAAAGAGGTTGGATAGAGCTGGGCCAGCAGGCTGAAGAGCTGGAAGCACAGCGGGGCGAGGACATGCAGCGAAGTGGAGAGTACCAGGAGAGTGTAGCTGCTGTGGAAGAACTATTTCACCAAGTATCCAGAGAATGGGATTACCTCGCCAGGTATTCAGCTTTAGCTTTCCAAAACCCATACTGCTCATTATTTTAAAAGAAATTTAAAGTTGTTATAGGATTGTCACTTTTATAGCATCTTTCTTCCTTAAAATTTGCATCTATGTATGTAGGGCTGACACTGAGAGTACAAGTGAACATCTAGAGGCTCTGAGGAAACTTGCCAGTGACCTTGATGAACAGAAAGAAACCCTAGAAGACCTGAGGGACCAGAGGCAAGCTATCCTGCCTCGACTGAGCCTGCTAGATAAGGAGCTGGTCAAACAGCAGGTGAGAGCATCATCCTGTTTTCAAATATATGCCAATATGTTGAGAAAATGTAATGTTATAAAAAGGTGTTAAGTCTTATTAGCAGCATTTTTTAAATGTACCCAGGTGGGACATCTGGAGCATCGCTGGGCCCAGCTGGAAAGCCTCATTCTGCAAAAAATTCAGGATTCGGCTCAAACTCTGGAGGATCTCTCCCGGGTGGAGGCCCAGCTTAGAGATGCCAGGGAGTGGGTGGAGGTGCAGCGGCCTGCTCTCACCTCTGCTCTGAGAACTAGCCCACCCCCAGATCTTGCGCAGAGCTTTCTGTTTGACCATCTGAGTGTTTGCGTAGAGCTGGAGGCTCGTCAGCAGCTGCTCAGTCAGGCTGTGAGCGAAGCACAGGCTGTGGCTACCAGGCTCGGGCTGAGTGAGAAAAAATGCTTACAGGAGCTTGTTAATCAAGCCCAGATGGAAGTCGAGGTTCTTGGTGCTCGGGTCGCACAGAGGAGGAAGTACCTCAGTAAGGTAAACAGCTGGAATTTTAAATGAAATGCAAATGAAACCCAAAGGATTCAACTCACCCCCCTTTACTGATAAAACATTTTCCCCCCAAGGCCTTCACTGAGAGAACGCAGTTCCTCCAAGGCGTAGGAAGAGCCTTGTCGTGGGTAAAGCAGCAGGAGAGGAAAGCCTTGATAGAAGACCACATCGCTCTTCTTCCCGAGGATTTGACCAAACAGGTTGCAGCATGTCGGAGCATCCAGAGCGGCTTACGAGCCTACCAGAGAGAGCTGGCATCACTCTGGGTTCAAGGCAGAGAGCTGGACAGAGAGGCCAGTGACAAAGAAAGAGCAGAAACACAAACAAGACTGGAAGAGTTGCAGTCAACCTTCGAGAATGCACTCCAGAGGACTACTCAGCGTCTCGCAAGCCTAGAAAAAGCATTAACTTCAAGGAAGTACTTCCAGGTTGACCTGGAAAAGACCTGCCAGTGGCTACGACAAGCAGAAGCCATAACATTCCCTGAAATCAACTTCAACAACTTCAAAGAGAGCTCATGTTTGCTTACACACCTGTCCAACTATCAAAGTGTCTTAGAGCAGGCTTCGGAGTATGAGAACCTTCTTCTGATCGTCCAAAGAATTGGTCAGGAGATCCTCCCTACTCTGAATGAGATCGACCATTGCTATCTAGACGAGCGCCTCAATGCTCTGCCTCAGCAGTACAACGCCATCCTTGCTCTTGCCAAAGAGAAGAAAGACAGAGTCCAGCAGGTTTTCCAGGAGAGGAAAGAGTTCAGCACTTTGTTCGAAATCACTCACAGCGCACTGGAGGAACTGCAGGAGCAAGTTGACAATCTTGAGAAGCAGACTATCAACGTAACAGAGGAGGATGGTGTCAGTTTGATAAATACGTATAAGAGTATCGATGAAAGGTTGGTTCAAATCACTCCTGCTATCGGAGAACTTCATGGGAAAACCCAGGGCTTTTTAATCAGAGGTTATCAGTATAAAGTTGAGGACATTCAGCAGCTTGTCAGACTCCATTACACGCTGACAAGAAGGGAAGGACAGAAGATCAAACACCTAAACAACTGGTTAAAAACATTAGCTGAACATAACAGGATGGTGTCCAACCTGGACGCGGAGATAAACTCTGTTACAGAGGGGCTGATCGGAGTGAAATCAAATAAAGAAGTTGCGGCTTTAGATAAATTAGGAGCTCTTTATTTGCTGCTAGGAAGTTTAGATGGAGTGAGATCTCAGGTAGAAAAAAGTTATAAACACACAAAATGTCTTGATCTAAAGCTCGACACTGCTGCCTTTCAGGAAACTAAACTAAAACTGGAGTTGTCGCAGTCTTTACAGAGCGATATTCAATGTTTAGTCGAAGAAGGCGAAGCAGGAGTCACACAGGAAGAGGACTTCATGACAGAGGCTGAGAGGATGTTGGTGTGGTTGAAGACGGTTGAGGAAAATCTGAAGGAGCCTTTGATCATTTCAGAGGTTAACGCTGAGAGCATACGTGAAGAGAAGCAGAAACTTACAATCAAAGAGGAGGAAGTAAGGAGTAGACTAAAGGTGGTCAATGGACTGGGAGTCAGAGAAAGGCAAACGTTTGAAAGTATGAGAGAAACTGTTCCTGCCAAGATGGAGGAAAAAGTTCAGGAGCTTGAGAAGCTGGGAAACAAGGTTCAACAAGAAATCTGTGCTAAACAGGTAACTATTTAATCTGCTAGAATGTATTTTATTAATCTTTTTCATGTATGTATTTGTTTTATGATGTTAATCTGCAGCTTTTAACATATGTAACTCAAAGCACAGATCTGTGGTATGAATTTATTAAAGCAATGCTCTGCGTTTTCTAGCTGGCACTGGATCAAACTCTCCCTGTGGTCCAGAGGCACCACTTATCTCTGCAATCCATGCAGGAATGGCTGGATAAAGTTGAAACATTCCTCCATGAGACCAGATCAGGTGTGGATATTGAGAACCACAAACACTGTATGCGAGAGCTGGAAGAAATTTTATCCCAAGAGAAGAACTTTACAACTTCTTCAGAGGAGATAAAGACCCTAGATCCTCTGTTGGTTGATTTTGTGGAGGCAGGAGTGTTTAAACAGGTCAGGGGGAAGATTCAGTCGATGCAGCAGGCGACGCACAAAGTCAAACAGAGAATGGAGGCTTACAGAGAAGTGCTGCAGAGGTATGGTGTCTCTAATATCAGAGTATTGGATTTAAGGTTTTAAATGGAGTAGGATCTCAGGTGAAATCTAAGATTCGAGTTTGATATGTAATCTGCATTGTTTTTTTCCCCAGGTGTGGTTCTTTATGGAGCTCCTTTCAACGTGCTAAAGAGATGCTGGTTGAACAGATAAATGACTTGGAAAGCAAAATTTCTAGATTTACAACTGCAAAAGCTCTGAGTGTTCATGAGGCAGAGGATAAGTGTCAAAGACAAGAGGTGGGAAACAATACTTTAATTTTAAGAGCAAAAGAGCAAAACACCCATACATGCATTTTTATTAGGAGATTTAAGATCTACCTCTATGATTAAACAAATTGTGTTGTTTTTTTTGTTGTTGTTGTTGTTGCAGTCTCTGGTGACACAGGTCGACATGCTGGAGTCTGCTGTGAATGCTTTGAAGGAGACTGCTGCAGAGTTGGATCAAATTGTCTCTGAACACAGCAAAGTTCTTACCAGTCACGTTGTGTCGTCACTATGGCAACGGTGGACACAGCTCCGGAGCGCAAGCCGAGCCCAGAAGAGGGCGCTGGAGGACACCGCCAGGGACTGGAGGAACTTCATCGAGAAGGTTGGAAAAAAATCACTTATCTTGAAGGTCCTCACTGTGGGCTTCTATTTCTAGTTCTTTCTTTAGTAGCACAAATATCAGACTGAAAGGATCTGGATGTTCTTCAGAAAAAAAATGCTTATCATAAGTTTTTGCATTTTCTTTGTGTTTTACAAACAGGGGCAGTAGCTACACAATCAACATTTTATCTAAACACTCCATGCTTACCCATTAAGCGACTCTTCTTAAAAGATTTAAAGAATATTCCATCAGTGCAGAACTTTTAACTCCAGGTTTCATCAGTCGATATACCATAATTTTTATGTTTTATTATCTTATGAGAACTTATTTTAAAAAAAGAGTCAATAATGTTTGTTTTTTTCTAAATACCATAATATCTACATTTCTAAATGGGTTTTCATATTTGTTATTTATTTGAGTGGTATATAATCTTGTTCATTTTTTTTATTTCTAATTAAAGTTGGTGGATGCATGTAAAGCAGATTCTTTAGAAAACATGAAAATCTCTTTTAATTAGATACCATCTTCAGATGGACGACCTCTGCTCTTGACCATCCTTGGTTGATTGAAATATTTTCTGCATAAAGACTGGATTTGCTAGCATGTCAGTAAAAAAATTCAGTGCTATTATGAGCCGTATTTCCATATCCATGTTTGTCTGGTTCGGATCACCCATAGGGATCATAAAGACTTTTTCCTTTGTGCTGTTTTATCATGAACCCATGATTGTCAATACAAACCGACCATACATAGCTTATAAATTAGAGGCACTTGTCAGCAAGGACAAAGCCAATCCTGTTTTAGTTAGTTGACAGGAGTGGCAGTGTTTTCTGAACCACTAATTAAATACAAAAACAAACAAGGTTTATTAGAGCACAAAAGCCTCTTCAGTCACTGACCTCTGAGCCTTTCTGCTCACATGCAGTACTGCTCTAAACAGACTACATAAAAAGAGGAATAAAGAGTTTCATTATTCTACAGGCTAGAACCTCTAACATTTATCACCTTTTCATATACAGACCTATATGCACTTGTTCCCTATTAAGAAGAACCACAAATAGTTTTTATTATTTGTTAAATGTAGAATACTTAAAAATCTCTGTAATATAATAGTTTTTCCTGAAAACATATTCATGTTACTGACATCTAAACTGTTCACCTGCATAATGAAAGGAAGTTGAATCAAGAAAATTAGTCACTGCATTAAAAATTTTCGGATAGTATTCCCATAGTCTTTATCACCCATTCAGGAGGTGACCATTTACTTACTTAATAAAGGATTCTCGTTGTTGCCAAAATTCAGTTTGTCTTTTTCCTTTTGGTTCTTTTTCAAAACAGGATTATTTGTTTGTTTGTTTGTTTTTTGTTTGTTTTTTTTGTTTTTTCCAAAATCTCAAACCAGCAGATAATTAGGCTGTAAGTCTTTTCTCCACGATAAGCCGATTAGTTTTCATTTTGCTGTTGTCATAAATGCTAGAGGGAATAATAGGATTCAACATAAATGTTGGGTGTTTTATTGTTGGAAGCCATTAATAGAACAAGCAAGTTGCCAGCAGCACATGTAACTGTTCCTGCAGATTTGGGTCAAACACAGTAACGGCTAAAAGCAGTCGGTGGGCTGTGATGTAACTTCAGGCTACAGGCCAGTTGTGTCTTCCTGCCAAAACAGTGTGTCATGAAGCATCTTCCCGCCTTTTGACCTAATTCGCGCTCTGTCAGCTCCCACAGATTCCCACAAAGCATGGGTTTTAAAAGGGAAATGAAGTCAGACTAAAGGAAATAACCACTTCCTTATATGTGGCGCATTCCTGTCCTCCACAGGTTTATTTTACCAATGTGGCTCCTTTGTTTGACTCTTAGCTTGTTGTCATTTGCAGCACTGGTTCATTTTTCTTAAACTCTAAAAAGATTTAGAGTTTGCTTTAAGACATAAAATAGTAAAAAAAAAAAGGTAAAGGATAGTAGTTAAGAAGATAATTTAAACATTTTCAACTAGTTTAAGAACAGTCTAATTATTTTATGCCTGTGTGTAATATGCCACCTTGAGTGACCATTACTTTTTCTCAGTTATAAGCAATTAACAATCAGCTGCTTCAAATGATTTGTTAAACCTTCGTGTGTTTCAGATGGATAAGGTGAGCTCCGTGTCCAAAGATCTCCACAGTCGTGTGCCAGACAGCACCGTGGAAAAGGCAGCCACTAGGGCAGCACTTCAGAGCCTGCTGGAATACCATGACTCCTTCAGCCAGGAGGTGGAGAGGGAGCTGTCCACACTGGCCCTGTTGGTACAACAAACCCACTGCCTTAGAGGAGAAACTGAGAAGGAGGAGGTGATGGAGAAGAAGACAGAGAAAGGACATGAAGAAACATCGTGTCTGCAGAAGATCAGACGCATGCAAGAGCATTATGAAAGGTAAAGAGAAACTGTCTGGTAACCCAATGAACTTAATGGTTTCCCATAACAACGTCTTTGTTTTTAATTTAGAAAGGGTCATTTATTACAATGAAAATTAGTTTTTAATTAAGTCGAGAAAGGAAGGAAAAAAAAATTAAAGACATAACTGTCACAACACAACACCGTGGGGATAATGTGTTCAAGGGGATGTGCAGTGTTATTACTCTACCAGTGCTGGCAGTCAAGTATTATTTTTAGGTGATCTTATCTACTTTGCCAGTATGTGACGTGTGAATTTCTCCGCTGTGAGATCAATAAAACTCATCTAATCTAATCTAATCTGACATTGGACCAGAAAACCTTCAGCTTCATGTTTACCATCATCCTTATCGATGAAAAAGCTGATTTTTAAAGTGTACCAGTTACATCTGTCCTGTTCATAAATTCTCCCACCTGAGCTCTGGGTTTATGCAGCTCCCCCAGACCGCTCTTTAATTATTCCTCATTCACTGCCCTAAAAAGTGTTTTTCCAAGCAGCCATACTCCAAGCTTGGGGTATTTCTTTACACCTAAGCCTGTTTTAAATTTCTCCATTATGTAATAATATACTTGCTGTGTTTTTCTGTTCCTTCTATAGCTACAACTTCACTGATTTCCCCAAACAAACATCAGAGGACTTTGCAGAACAGCTGGATGTTTATTGAGACTAAGTTAACCAGATTTAGACAAAAAAATAAAATAAAAAATAAGATGACCTCTTGAGGTAGTTGGTTGGATTCTATTTAGGGTCTTAGGTTACAGAAAGCTGAATAAAAGACATGTCACTCATCACAAACGTTTCTTAGCAAAAAAATATTACAAAACATATTTCATCTTTCTTCTGATTCACTGTTATGCTGTATTATGTGTTAGTCTAGACTAATAGATGAACAAATACATTTAAGTTTGTGTTTGTAAAGTGACAAATTTGAAAAGGTTCTAGGGGTATGAATGTTTACTTGGGAAGATTGGTTTTATTAATCTGTCTTTTAACAGGTCTTGTGTATTTTTTTTTTTTTTTAGCCTGTTGATGCAGGTGCGAACCAGCAGGGCTCAGGTACAACAGGAGCTGAGGGAGAGAGAAGAGGTAGAGAAGGAGCTTGGCCTAGTCAAAGGCTGGATCCAAGACACCCGGGGCTTATTACTGAGCCCCACAGCCGACCTAGACTCACTTCTGCATGAGCTTGAGGTAGGCCACTTAATGTGCACAACGCATCTGAAACAAGGTGAACCAAATGTCCCAGACAGACAGAGGCCACTAGCTCCTGTTTTTCTGTTTGAGCATAAAAACAGGGGAATGTGGAAGAAGATATGACTGACGTGGACCATGCATGTGATCCTGTTTACATTGCAGTCTGCACACGATGAGGTCATCAGCAGACGTCAAAGTGTCGAACGCATGACGGAGCTCCAACAGTCCAAGTATCAGGATCTTCAAGCCGGTCTGCCCTCTGAGCTCAGCATGCAGTTAGCTGAGGTTGCTCTTGCTTTAGGCTCTGCTGAAGATCAGGTAACCTTTTATTTAGCTGCATTAAAGGTTCTAGAATTGCATTTATGTTTACCGTTCATTGTGTTTCTGCCTTAGGTCCAGGCAAGGGAGAGGGAGGTGCAGCAGACCAGGGATGTGAAAGAGGACTTCAGTTACAGGCTTCAGGACATTGAGTCAAAGCTGAAGACCATCACAGGAAAACTGGAAGAAAGGAGCACCGACCTGGGGGAGGCCAAGGAAGAGACCAAAGTAATCAAACAGACAGATTGACTAATTAGCAAGCAATTAACCCTGGTTCAGCTGGCTATTCATTCTGCAGGTGTTGGTTAATGACTGTGTAAGGGGTTGGAATGGCTTTGAACTGGATTCAGATGACCCACTTTTTATAGAAAAACTCCAAATGGGAGTTTTAGTCCCTCCGTCCTGTTCTTTTTGTTTTATTATTCCAACTCTCGGTTTTGGGTGTAAAAACTTCTGTTGAAGCAGAGCTAAATTGGTGGTTCTCTTTTTAGAAGGCCAAAGTTTACCCAATTTCTCTGATTGACCTTCAGCTTTAAGTCTTTATCCACCAGTATTTAATTGTGAACTCTAGATATGAGCATTTGCTGCATGTTTTCTCACACAGTTTCCTACTTGTAAGACTTCCCCTTTCTCAGATGTTTGAGTTTTTGTTTCTTCAGGCTCTCTGTGAAGAGTGTGAATCCTGCGGTAGCTCTCTGGTAGAGTTAGGAGTAGCTATTCAAGAGTTCGGAGAGCAGAACCCGCTGCTGTGTAAGAAGCTCGGTGATACTGTGGTGAAACTAACAGAGCTTCAGCGTCAAACTGCACAACTGGCTCAGGACAAAGTCAGCAGACTCAAGAAGGTAGGATATGTTGTTAGGTTAGTACAACGGTTAAAATCGAATAAACCGTCCGCTTCCTTTAATCCAGTGTTTCCAGTTTCTTTTTTTATATAGTCTTAATGCTTAAAGAATTTTCTTTGTTAGATAAGTGATTGTTTTCCATCTGTCTGGGCAGGCTGAGAGACTAGCAGAAGAATATCACAGCATGAAGGCTTTCATCTTGGCCTGGATAGAAAAAGCAGATGATCTGATCTCTGGTAATATCATCTGGACCTCAGCATCCCAGCTGCAGGAGCAAATCCGTGCACATCAGGTAAGCCTCAGAGTCCCACTAATACGATATATCCCTTTTAAAACAGTATATTGTTTTAAACATCAGCCTAATAAATCTGAAGTTGCAGCTAATTAGACTCATTTACTTTTAGGATTTCTTTGAAAATGCCTTACTTTGTTGGCTGACCTAAATTAGTATAATTACCCAACACATTAACCCTTCTTTGACGTCTAATTTATTGGTCTCACAGGCATTGCTGAGGGAGTGTCGTGGTCTCCATGGTGACTTAGAGGCCATGGGGGAGAGGGAGGTGCAGCTGGCGGACGTGTTGCAGACGGAGGGATGGAGCCAGCAGGTTAAACATCTCAGCAGACGCACAGAGGAGCTGCAGCAATCCGCCAAGAGTCGCTTCCAGAGTCTACAGGACGCATCCAAAGTAAAAAGCAGTCTTAGACATATTCACTAAGGTTCAGGTTTTAGTCCATCATGACACCAGGATTCAGCCATAATCAGTGGTTTCTAGCTGTAGTAGGTGAAGCTGTGAACTAACTCTGGATCTCTTTTATCTCCTCTCCTCTAGCGATCTAAACAGTGTGGTATAGATAACAAACTCCTATTTAATAAACGTAAAAAGTTGAATCATTAAAGTTTCTCAAATCAATTATATATACAGGGTTGCTGTTGTGATTTCCCTTGTTCAAGAGAAATATCAAGAATCATATATTTTCTCGATATATAAAAAATGCAAAAAAAATCAAAGACAATGAAATGCTGCTGGTTTTCTTCCTTAAGTCCAAATAAACAGCTGTTTGGCAAAAGAACAACCCACTTACATCCACATGACAACATTGCCCCCTTCAGGATTTAAAGGGTATAACACCATCATAATGAAACAGAACAGTCCACTGCTTTAATCTAATAACTTTTACCACAATCTAGATCACAACATATGGTGCAATTAGATGTTTTTCTCCCTAAAATGATTTTAGGGAGTAAGATGTTTGCATATATAGTTATTTTCCCCAGTATATTTTAAATATTTATATTTAAATATTTAATTTTCCTTTGGTATAAAGTATTTTTGAATTGAATTGAATTGAATTGAATTGAATTGAATTGAATTGAAGGCTTTCAAATCTAAAAACAGGGAACCAAATATAAAAGTTGAGTTATATTAATTATCATTGTTTAACCCTGTATGTATAATTTTGGCTTTTTAGATGCCAAACCGCTACCAATTAAAACTTGTGCACAAATTTCTGGGTTTTTTTTCTGTTGTTTTTATTTTTTTATTTAAAAAAATAAATAAAATGATGAGTTTTTGCAGATGTATGGGAGGACCTATAGATGCCACTCTGCTTCCTGCTCTGCCTCATCCTTTACATCTCTGTGTCTCTCTTTAGGACATGCTGCGTCTCGAGGCAGAGGTGAAAAGCCTGCATGCTGTTGTTGATCAGATTCAGGTCGCTCTGGCTTCTCCTGATCTCAACAAGTTCAGCCTCAGGGAGCAGCTCACACAGCGACAGGTTCTTACGTTGCATTCATGCAGCTTCTCTGGACATGCATCTTTCTTTATTTAATGCTTCCCATTCTCTCCTTTAAGGTTCTCCTGGTGGATATGGAGAGCTTCAAACAGCAGGTGGCTTCAGTACAGCAGTGTCAGAGCGCCCTCCGGCTTCCTGAAGAGGTAGTGGCCAGTTTGCCCATCTGCCGCACAGCTCAGTCTCTGCAGCAAGAGGCCAGCCAGCTGCAGCACACCACCATCCAGCAGTGCAACATCCTGCAGGTAGAGGGCAGTACTCAATTTAGGCCTTCTGTTGATTTAGTTATATTTCCTATGATTAGCACTGTGGTCGTATTATATACATTTAAACTGAAGAGTAATTTTTATATATTTTTTTCTGTAACTTCTCTTGCTGATGAATTAGATCCTTAAAAAAACTAGTGCTCTGCAGCTCACAGTTTGTCTCTGTAGCGTCTCAACAGGCCTTCTTAGGAATGTTTGTTTTCTTTAGGACCTCATCAGGTTAGTGTTTGTCTTTAGACCTGTTTTTTTTTTTTCTGTCAAACTGATACTAGCAGCTTCTTAGGGGTTAAAGCACTTTCAACTAAGGAGAGATTCCTCTGGTGCCATTTTATATTAAATGCGTCTGTTTCAGCAAAGTATAAGCCATATATCTTCCATGTGGTTTCTTATTGTTTTAATACAAAACTGTTGAGTCCATTTGGGAGGCAGCATCAATTACATCTTAAAGTTCTTAATTAAAAAAATAATAATAATTTGTGAAGATTAAAAACATCTGAACAAATGCAATTTTTGCATCATAAAATCTCAAAAACATGTAAAACTACATATTTGAACAATATCTTGAAAAAGTCTTCTTTTTTAATTTCTGCAATATCAAAACCACAAGGTTCAATAACGTTTATCGTAATTATTTTTTAGATTAACACAAAGTTGTATACCGTTTTTGAGGGGAAAAAAAACGATTTATTTCAACTTTTTTGAAGTACAAATCTAGAAATTATGGCATTGATTTGTATTAAAATACCCTTTTAAGCCTTTAATCTGAAATTCAGATCCTAGTTTTCCTTTATTCTCAATATCACACTTAAAAGCTCCATACATGCAGGCGATTCTGGTCTTTCACATCCTCCAAAAACAATTAACTGTTCAAATTGTTTTAAGCTGTGTGTAATGAGGATTTTTTTTTTATACTTTCAACAGGAGGCGGTGGTTCAGTACGAGCAGTATGAACAGGAAGTGAGAAACCTGCAGAGATTAATCGAGGACGCTCACCGCATCATTCAGGACAGGCCTGTTGCCACCAACAACATCCAGGAGCTTCAGGCTCAGATTCACCACCATGAGGTATTTTTTTCACTTTCTTTATGGCTTTCTGCTCAGCAGATTGTTATTCAACTTCAACTATTAGTATTACTTATTTTTATCATTTATAAATACATCTCTTTTTTTGGACAATTTTCCTCTAACCGTTTGAGCATTAAAACATCTCATATTTTAGTGTGAAATCTCCAACATTTTCAGGGCTTTTACTTTGAAAATGTTGGAGTATTTTGGAAAATAACTAAACTCTTTGTTGTTTATTTGCAACAACCTTCTTGGAATGAGTTTTACTAAAAGATTGTATGTATTTGTTTCCATTCAGATACTAAAGCTATTTTATGAGTTCAGATTTTGTGTTGTTCACTTGTTAGTATGATTTGGTGTGGCCTAATTTGTCTAAAAAAAGAAACCTTTGTTTCTGTGAATCCTAGGAGCAGTAAGGAGGACTTTTACATTTTTAAGAGCATCTTAAGTAGAGAGGATGGTGAAAACCGAGAGACCTTTTTGACTGATCCACCAGCTGAACAGTGGAGTAAAGGAGCAATAAACATTTATTTATATATTTATATATATATATTTATCAATGAAGAGATAAGATCTGCTTAAATAGTT
Source organism: Jordanella pulchra (assembly GCA_034780135.1). Lineage (NCBI taxonomy): Eukaryota > Metazoa > Chordata > Actinopteri > Cyprinodontiformes > Cyprinodontidae > Jordanella > Jordanella pulchra. The sequence continues at coordinate 8,459 of JAUZNJ010041754.1, read as the reverse complement.
TCAGTGGTTGGACGGGTTAAAGGTGCATATCTAATTGCATAAATTTATAAAGGATAAATGAATAAAAAAACTAAATAGGAAGCAGAATAATAAACAATATACTGGTCCTCTTAGGAATATACAGTTCAAAAGAATTGGAAAAATGCAGAACTATGTAAACATGCATACAATCTAAAATAGATAATATAAAGTATTTATACATAGAATGATGATGTATATTAGTTGAATTTATTGTATTGTACATGTCAGTATTGATGGCCTCGTCTAGACAGACGACTTTGTTCTGCAGTCTCCTCCGTGTCTTTTCTGTTTTTTAGAGCTTGTAGCATTTTTCACATTCCAGGTTAGTGGTGAAAGCAGAGAGAGAAAAGTGCATTGATCTGCTCCATGATGCACTTTAAAGTTCTGCTCTTTTTACACACTGTGATCCCCGCAAATCTACCCTTCAACACTCCTTTATTCTCCTTTTAAAGCTTTGCTCTGTGGGCACTGGTCCTCAGCTCAGTTCGGTTTTTTCAGCCTTGTTTCTTTTTTTGTATTTTAAAGTATTTTACAATCGGAAGAAAATCAAAACAATGAGGAGGATTTAAAATATATGCATCAAAAACATTTTGATGCTATTTTCTGTCGCCTTGTTGCTCAGAGTTGCCCTCAGTAACCACCTGAATCACTTAGAAAAACTCCTTTCTCAGACATTTTTAGGATAAGCTAGTAGCTTTCTAGAGAATATGGGGCCATGATGTCTGGTAAAAGTATTCACAGCCACCATAACTTTTTGAGATTGTCATCCTATAACAAGAAACCTTAATGAGTTTTGTTGAAACTGCAAAAATCCAAAGCAATATAGTGTTAAGTTGTGAAGTTGATGCAACAGTTTTGTACATTTTTAATGAATAACGTGACTCGTCCCCTTTTCAGTGGTGGCTTCTATATAGAAATCAATGCAACTGCCTCCCTACAGGAGATTTCAGATTAGTAAACAGAAGCTAGAAAGTTACAGCTCCATTGTGATACGTTTCAATCATCTTTGCACGTCTAGAGGTCTATGATTTTTTCCCATTCATCTTTGCAAAGTAGCTCAACTTCAGTCAGGTTTGAAGGAGAGCATCTGTAAACAGGAAGCATAAGCCTGTTTTAATCTCCTGTCTTTTCCAGCCTCTATTAGTTTATTTTTATCAAAGATTCCCCTTTACTTAGCTCTATCCATCCTTCTACTGACTCTGACAAGCTCCCCTGATGAAGATAAACATCCCCACAGGATGAAATAGCCGCCATCATTTCTCACACTATGTCATTTGTCTATCACATAAAATCCAGAAGAAGATTGGATTTGAGTAGATTTTAGTTTGTAACAGGAAAAGGGTTGAAAGGTCCCATGATCATGAAAATTTCTACAAAACTCTGTCTCAGAGTTAAAGATCAAACACCAGAAAGGGAACTTGAGTCATTTTTTTGTATTTCCTGTATTTGTTACACTAAGTCAAAAAAGGAGAAGCTGAGGCAAAATGATGTTAACTGCATCTTAAATAAAACTTATGAGTCAGAGTGGATTCAGTAATCCATATGTTCTAATTTTAGTTTCTGAACATAAAAACACTCAGTGATGCATTGTTGAAGCAGCTCTGTTGTGGATGATGACATTCCTTTCTTTCTTATCTGATGGATTTGCACCCACACACACTCAGGTAGATGGAATCTGAGCTTCTCAACCATCAAGCTGTTTAAGCTTTTGTAAATGTGTTTGTCTAAAACAGTGCAAAGGTAGAGTAGGAAATAACCAGAGTAAAATAATCAAATCTACTCAATAAAGCACCTTTTTATTACATTTTAACATTCCCTAATTATCTCTGATAGATTTATATCTTCTCTCCATGGTTGATAAAGGATATATAAATGTTCTTTTTACTGCATTCCTGCTGGTATAATTATCTCTGAGTTTGATCTTTAAGCTGAGCTTCAACCCTGCTGGCGTTTGGGTCACATGACGCGATTATCAGTGCATTGACCATCTGTGATGCAGTGGGAGGGGGAGCTGTAATTTGAAGCTGAGCAGCCCCCTCTCTCCTTGCAGCTCCCTTTTGTTAACAGGAATCCTCTCCGCCGATAGGTGGAGATGGGAAGCAGCCGACGAGGGAAGAGGGGGAAGGGGGCGGGGAGTTCACTGAGTGAGATCACTTCCTGTTTTCACTGCCCTGCCATTTGTGTATATGTGTACAAGAGGGAGTGTCTGAGGGATTTTGAAGTATTTCTGCGAGGGTCTCTGCCTCAACCAAACATCCTGCCTGCTAAGCTTCACCAACCGATCCGAGTCATACGCCTTTGTGCTGCTCTGATTGGCTCAGAGATGCAGAGAGGGGGGAAAAAGTGAGAGAGAGAGGCAGCACTATTCTTCACTTATCCAGAGTGTGAAGCTGAAAGAGTGAGAGGAGAGAATGTGTCCAGCGGAACAGACTCTTCCTTTCACCAGGATCCTGCTTTAACCCAGAACTTTAGATCATCTGCTGTGGGCTGAACCCCACTCTCCTGATCCTTGGAGAGGGGGGTTGGTGATGGTCTGTTCTCTCCGGGGGGATGTTTTGACAGGAGCTGACTCAAAAGATCCGTGGCTACCAGGAGCAGATCGCCTCGCTCCACTCAAAGTGCAAGATGCTGACCGTGAAGGCCAAGCATGCCACCATGCTGCTGACCGTCACAGACGTGGAGGGCCTGTCGGACGGCATGGAGGAGCTGAGCGACGAGGAGCTGGCTGGCGTCGTGGGAAACACCGGCTCAGCTGCTGGCAAGCAGCTTCCAGCCCACCCCTCTGTCGTTATGGTGAGTGGGAAAGATGCTAAATCAGATATTCTTCAAAACACACGCAGAACTACATTTTAACTACTTTAAAATGCTCTAAAACTACTAGAATGGTTTCAGTGTTAGTCACCATGCTAAACTGCAGCTTGTTAAATTGCTTTGCTGTTAGTTGGCTTCAGATATACTTCTTTAGGATACATTAGTTATTTCACTTCCTTCCAGTAATCTACTGGCTGACAAGATGGCAAATCAGCTGCTGCAGAACTTAATGAAAATATCACAATCTATTGACCCGAGTCTGTTTGTCTGAAACAGACAAGATTTATACTGAATCTCATTTCCAAAACTGGAGGGAGGAGAGATTCACACTTAGCTGCCAACCTGAGGTAAAGAGTAGGCAGAGAGCAAAAGATCAGACCATCAAAGCAGACGTTCTTTTTTAGGGGCATACTTTGAAAAAGGAAGAGTAAGGAGCTGTGTGAATTTGTGTAAAAAGTATGGATTACTTTATTCTATATCAATAAAAAGAAATACTTTAAGTTTTATAAATTAAACCCCCTGATAAACGTTTAGTTTGTGCTCCTCTTGAGACACTTAGACGGAAAAAAGAAATATCATGTATAATTTTCTATTTGGAGGAATGCCTTTATTAACTTTTAACTATTCTTTATTTTTAACATGAATTCTTTATATCTACCATTTTATTGACACTTTAAATTGTTTTTTTAGCTTTTTTTTGTGGATTAAAAATGAAAGAATAATAAAAAATAGTATTAAAGTATTTTATATTTGCATATACTATCTCCTCTGTGGCTATCTTCATAGAGTATGAGCTCATGTTTATGTAGGGGTTAAGGTTAGGTTTCAAGGTGTATTGGGGGGAGGAGGGGGGGGGTAATGAACTGGATTTAGCTCCTACAAACAATCACAAAAGAAAAAGCAGATGGAAAAATTATGATTTCTATATAAAAATTATCTTCAACAACCTTTTGATTCAAGTTTGACTTTTTCCAGCTCAGTCCCATTTCTGTTTCATGATACTTCACTTTGCTCCTGCTTTTAATCCACATTAGCCTTAATTTCTCTAAATTTAAATATATTTTTTTTGTACTTCCTGTTCCTTTTCTGCATGTTTTCTCAAATGTTTCAGATTTGTTTGCTCACTTGCCTTAACAGAGTTGTTTGTGGTGCCTTTAGTCTCCGGAGGGCCAGGAAACAGGATATGACTGAATCTGTAAGAGTGTGTGTGACAAAAAAAAAAAAAGCAGTGCATGAATGCATTTAACGCCTGTTACTGTTTGTAACTGGAGGTGCACTTGTGTTGTAGATTTTTTGTGTGTTGAACTGATTAAACCTGATCTTGAATCGGTTCAGATGCTTGTGCTGCGATGCAGTCTGTTTCTTTTCGTTGCATCATAAAGTCCGGGGAAAACATAACAAAACAGAAAAAAAAAAAACTCCTTTGAATGTGCTGATGTCCTGAGTCAGTAGACCGACTTTTACATGCTTGGCTCACGTTTCAGCTCTGCCCCTCTACTAAAACATGCAGGCACGCTGGAAACTGCTGCTTCTAGGACAACTGTCGCTGCTTCCTTGTCTCCCTCCCTGTTAGCCACTGTAAGCTACGCTTTAGGTGTATTTGATCAAAGAGGACTTCTAGTGATTAGTGAGTATACGTCTGAATCAAACATAAGGGAGTTTCTAAAAAGAAACAGATGTTTCTGTGGCTGTGAGGCCGTTACTCTACGTGGGTGTGTGGTGAGAACGATCACCGTGTGTATACCTACAGCATGCATCAGCTTCCGGATGGAGGCCATTCCTCTACTGCTCTGTATCTTCAGTCATTTCACTGGGATCGGTGTGTCCATATATGCTGCAGTGTTTGATTTCAGTCGCAGTAACCTGATCAGATCAGTTGGATATTTGATTACTTGCTTCCTAATCAATCAGTCAGCCTAATGTCCTCTACCCTGTTAATTTTTATGCTTTCTCTTTATCTCCCTTTTCATTTTTACCCCATCCCCCTTTTTGATGTGGTTCTTTTCTTTTTGGTTTCCCTCGTCCCTTGCCCTCCCTTCGCATGCTTGTTTCATGTGTTTGTCTCTTGGTGTGCGGTTGTGTATCTGTGGTCAGATGACAGCCGGGCGCTGCCACACGCTGCTCTCCCCCGTGACAGAGGAGTCAGGGGAGGAGGGCACCAACAGCGAGGTCTCCTCTCCCCCTGCCTGCCGCTCCCCCTCTCCGGGGGCTAACGCTGCTGAAATTCCTCTTAACCAGGTACTTGCAAATCCCACCCTGATAATCCTCATTCTACCCACTTCCATTACTTACCGTCCACCATCTGTTTCACAAACCACCGCAGAAACATTTGAAACCTCTTTAGGATCAAAACTGTGCAAATATCCATTAGAACTCATCAACAAAAGTATGCATTCCATGAGAATTAGGTAAAAAGCACATTTTCTTTTTTAAAGACCATTAAAGTAAAAACTTTTTAAAGTGAAATTAGTTGCTTAGTATCTTAGTTTCTGTGTTTAGGTTGAAGCTAACTGCTTGCCATAAAGTAACAGAAACCTTCTGTCATCATAAAAACAATCGCAATCTCAAAGACACCATAACAGGTGATGAAAATCTCACTTTATTTAGCTTTTAAATATTGCCTTTTGACAGTTATTTACATAGAAGCTTGTGATTATTTACACTACATGGAAAATAGGGGTTTGTTGCAGTGAGTCAACAGTTATCTTTCAGTGTGAAAAACGCACCTAGAATAGAACAAGAAAGCATTTTTAGTTGAAAGGACCACTTAATAGTAAAATAATGAAGTGCAAAAAATATAAGTGCTGTGAAGTAACTATACACTTAAACCTTCCAGATACCTTTACTTCATGCACTGCTGTTTCTGTAAGTTTGTTACTGCTGCCTTGTACGTTTTTTTTTCCTCAATACCTGTTTAACATTGGAAGTTAACTAGTGGCGCCCTGCTTCCTAAGCGTAAAATAATCACCTGTCTTTTGACCAAAGAAAATATGATGACAGTTTTACTCAGGCTATGAACTGAGTAGAGTAGATTAGAGTAGAAAGAATACATCTGGAATAAAATAGTACTGCTTTGTTGCTGGAAAACAGCAGGTAGAAAGTGCATATTACCAAATTCACCACCAACAGCTGAAGGTACCACAGTATTAGTGCTGTGGAGGATCTTAGTCATCTGATTTGATCTGATTAGAATATATTTTTCAGTCTGGACATATTTGCCTGAATTCATTGTTCTTCTTATGAGCAGGGAGGTGATATTAACTTTCATATTTTTGAGATTGTATTTGTTTTAAGAGTTTAGGATGTCTAATTTTGGTCCTTTTCTGACAAGCCATCATGATTCAGCTAATATCAGTTTGTATTAAATGAACATATAACAAAAAATCAGCTGTAGAACCTGCTCATATTTCAATATTAAGGCCACTCTATAGAAATGTTGCAGCAAGTTGCTTGTATTTAATCAAACTTTACTGTTGGGTTTTAAAATGTGGCTAGTGAAAGTGTGCTTTTGTTTTTCCTGCATAACCTGGAATCTCTCAGCATTGCAGTGGATATTTGATTCAGCCAGAGATGAACTGCTGTCCGTGTTTTATCTTATCAACATTTTACCCAGTTATAATTATCATTGAAGCTCCTGTGTTTTGCTATGAAAAAGGTCTAAATTTATACCCAATATGTCCTTTGGACTATGTTGTACTTTTTTTGTCTGTCATCATCTGTAATATTCGGGTAGTGAGAAGTTACTGAATCCATCCTGTCAGGTTAATGATAAGCCAGCAGGGAATTTGGAAAGTAACAGCAGGAGAGTGCTGTGATTGTAACCTCTTTTAATGAGCCCTTAGCAGGAAACTGTGGTCCACAGAAAATACCCAGATTTACCTCATGTTATACAGTAAGGTTGTCCCTTTTTGTCATAAAATTTCAAAACACTTCAGTTTAATTAGGTTTTTACTTTGACCTCCCAGACAAATAAGTAGACCTGTAGAGATTTCTTTTATAGGTTGAATACTTTACTTACCCTTTCAAACGTATCAAATGTGTTTTAGGCAGATTAGGTATGTCATATATATATATACATGTTGTTACTAATATCTGTTGTTGGTCGAATGTTTAGGAACGTAAGGACACATTGCAGTAAACATAAAACCACATGGTAGCACTTATACAAGCTGTTCTTGTTGTGTCGTTGTGCCACAGGGTCGGGGGGGTCTAAGCAGAGTGCCGCTCCAGGAGCTGTACGATCCTTCCATGGAGACGGGTGCCGCTAACTTGGACGACCTGCAGAGATCCTGGGAAACACTGAAGAATGTGGTATGTTAAAATTTCAGCCTAAGACGCTACTAATTCTCCTGTCTGTTCAGACCGTTTTGTCACTAAATAAGATTTATAACCAGATGTACGAAAAAAGGATTCTTGAAACTAAGATAAGACCTCTGAGCTCTTAAAATAAATTGAGGGATAAACTTATGAAAATACATTTTTAATTAACATCACTTATTCTATGGAGAAAAGAAATCCTGCAAAATCTTTTAAATAAATCTACCTATTTCTAGTGTCTTTCTAGTGTCTAGTAACTTTTATTTTTATAGATCCATTCACAGCTGGGCTTCTTTGGTGTATAAATATGATTTAACATTATGTGTTTTTTCTTGTAGCTGCACTTTAAAATGTTAAAGACAAGAGAACATTGTTGTTGATGTTTATTGGGCTTTACAAGCTGAAACAGCTTCAAAGTTTTCCCAAATCTATAGTAAGATCTATGACAAACAGTTTAAAACAAATGGAAGTGGAATAGATAGGGTTAGACAAGCTGCCATATGTCCAGATTTACTGTAGGGAGCACTTTTGCCCATCTTAGTCAACAGACACAAAGTTTATAGAAAGCATTTGAGCTCAAAGTATTTAATAACAGGAAAAAAAGAAAAAAAAACTATAATTTTTTTACTTATACAAATGTTTTTTTGTCTTTCTTTACGTAACCATTTAATTTGTGACCTTCTATTGCAGATTAGTGAGAAGCAGAAGAGCCTGTATGAAGCCCTGGAGAGGCAGCAACACTATCAGGAATCCCTCCAGTCCATTTCCACTAAGATGGAGTCAATCGAAGGGGCACTGAATGAAGGCCTGGAACCTAGCAAGACCCCTGAGAGTCAAATGGCGGCCCACCAGGTCATCCAGAAATTAAAGTTCACGTATTGGTTAAAATCATTGGAGAATCAGAATGTAGCCTGTAACCTTGGAAAGGAAACAGTTGCACATTCTTCATTGCTATGCCAGCATCACAGCTACAGCAAACAGTCTCCTATTCTAACATTGCTGCTGGGCAGGTTGAGCAAACTGTATCCCCAGCTGTCCCACTATCTTCCTTCTCTTCATTGATTCCCCACAGTCTCAGATTCTCACATTTCCCCATCTGCCCAGGCCCTTATGGATGAGATCCTGATGCTGCAGGAGGAGATTGCTGAGCTGCGGACCTGTTTCTCTAAGGAACTGGCAGACAGCGGGGATGGGAAGGCTGGGGACCAAATGGCCCTGCGGTCCACTCTAACTGTTCTGGGGGAAAGGATGGCCACTATTCGCATGAAGGCGTCCGGAAAACGGCAGCTACTGGAGGTAGGAACCAGAAA